>JAMKQA010063427.1:0-10637 GCA_024699735.1 Posidonia australis | reverse complement strand
CACCATTAGGCTAATAGCCCTAACTATCCGGCGTCGAGTCCGTCAACTCATTATCGAGCTGATAGCCCTAACTATCCGGTGACGAGTCCATCAACTCATTATCTAGCTAATAGCCCTAAATATCCGCTGACGAGTCCGTCAACTCACCATTAGGCTAATAGCCCTAACTATCCGGCGTCGAGTCCGTCAACTCATTATCGAGCTGATAGCCCTAACTATCCGGTGACGAGTCCATCAACTCATTATCTAGCTAATAGCCCTAAATATCCGCTGACGAGTCCGTCAACTCACCATTAGGCTGATAGCCCTAACTATCCGGCGTCGAGTCCGTCAACTCATTATCGGGCTGATAGCCCTAACTATCCGGTGACGAGTCCGTCAACTCATTATCTGGCTGATAGCCCTAACTATCCGCTGATGAGTCCGTCAACTCACCATTAGGCTAATAGCCCTAACTATCCGGCGTCGAGTCCGTCAACTCATTATCGAGCTGATAGCCCTAACTATCCGGTGACGAGTCCATCAACTCACCATCGAGCTGATAACCCTAACTATCTGGTAATGAGTATGTCAACTCATCATGGGGTTGATAACCCAAACTATCCTGTTGGTAGGTCCGTCAACTTATCGTACTTTGACCCTTAGTTTGCAAGCTTGGTAGTCTTACCTAATGCCCCTTTCCTCGGACTAATACCCCAAACTACCCAGTTGACAACCGTCACACTGTCAGGAGCAGGCTGATACCCCCAGACTATCCGGTTGACATCCGTCATTAGTCTATTCTCGGTCGACAAGTCCGATATCTTGCCATGCATTCTCTTGGGCCGAAAGGTCTGTCATTTGCTGAGCTTCCCCCTGTCGTGCGACGAGCTCGACAGTCATATTCAGGCATCCCTTGGCACGAGTCGGGAAATCTCTCACGCTCCCCATTGAGAGCTGAGCTACCCACTCGTTATCAACATCGCTCTCATGCATCACCCAACATCAGGGTCATCCTTTGCATCAGCATCATGCATGGGCCACAAGTCATGACTTTTTGGTGCACCCATCGAATAAGTAGCTCATGGCCCCATAGCAAATACGACCCTCCCGTTGACTCAAGTGGGGTGTCTTGTCAACCCTGAGCATCGATCTTGGTTCCCTCAACCTTGCTCAAGGAGGGGCATCTGTAGACACCTTGATTTTGCAGTCACTTGGCAGCAGGCTCCTCTAGATGATGCTCTGGTTGCGACTACCAAAACCCTAGTCCACTTAAGCCCACACAAGCCCATTCAGGCCCACACTAGTCCATTCTAACCTAATTAAAGTTAAAACCAAACAAAACACATTTAAAACCCAAAATTAATCAAGTAAAAGCCCTAATTCAAGACAAAATTAAATAAAATCCACTTAAAATCCAATTAATCAAACAAAAACCCTAATTCAAGTCAAAATTAAGTAAAATCCACATAAAATCAACTTAAAATCCAATTAATCAAACAAAAATCCGAATTCAAGACAAAATTAAATAAAATCCACTTAAAATCCAATTAATCCAAAAATAATTCCAACGAGCTCTCACCTCTGGCGACCTCCGCCATCTTCGACGACGATTCCGATAGTCAATCTCGAGAACTCCGGAGCGCATCCTTGACCCCCGTGATCTCTGGACCTTCCACTTTGGCCATGCGCTTGATCCTACGGTAGTGAGGCCTTGCGAGAGAAGATCAATGGCATGGGAGAGCCCCACCAGAGGTTAAGAGCTTCTCATCGCCGACAAACTAGCCATCTGCCTCCAGCCTCTCCCTGCTCGATCCATCCCCAAGAGCGAGCGTTGAATCCACTGTAGAGAACCCACTGAAACGATAACCCCTAGAGCACCTCCCTGAAGCCTTTTACAACACTGGAGTGTCGTGAGCCAGCGTAGCCAGAGTGTTCAGGAGCTTCATCAGGAGAATAGCGGCTCTCAATCAGGTAATCTCTCCCCTTTTAATTTGAAAGCATACCCCTTAGGTCCTTTAGACCCCCTATCGTCGCCACCGCCTGGTCCCCGTCGTCGTAGCACCACCGTCCGCTGTCGAGAAGCGCTGGAGTTCACCAAACACCCTTGCTCAACACCGTCGCTCCAGGGAGCTTCACCACCTCGCCACGAACGCCTCCGCATCGCCACGCCACTGTCTGGACCGTCGTAGTACCCCAACGACCTCCATTGTGCCTGTCGTTGGAGCCAAAGGTGGGTGGAACGCCTTGGACCCCCTTAGACTTCACCGATGCTCCCCGAAGCCTTGCCGTGACTCCCCTATGCTCCTCTAACCATCGCCGCACCGCTCCAGCCACTAGGTCATGGCCATCCACCTCGCTGTCACCTTCCCCGGCACCGACAGGGCACCACGCTGGAGTGCGAGGTGGGGGAAGCATCCCATGCTTCCCAAGCCTTTCCCAACCTGTCGGAGACAGTCGTCATGCCTCGCTCCAGCCTTTGGGACCACCATTTACCTCCCTCAGCCACTGGATCGCCACTGGGTCATCGTCGGAACACCTGTCAAAGCAAAGACACCGACGATCCTCTAGCGATCTTCGAAGAGAAATAAATTGGGACTAGGCCATTTAGTTTTAGTTTTTTTTTCATAGGTCCTTATATCATTGTATTTGAGTCCTTTTTCATTTAATTTAAGTCCTGCTTTTTGTATTTTAGTCCCTGTAGTTTTAAAAACTTTTAATTCTTTTATTATCTCTGTACATTTTGCAGATAATCCCTTGCATCTTTGGATTTTTTATTCTTAATGCATTCATGAATGTTTTATCATACTTAGGCCTCTGTTTTCATATTTTCTTTGCATTTAGGTCCTGATATTTTGCTCTGAGCCCCTAAAAATGTTTTAGAAATGAGTTTTCTTTGTGCATTTTGCATCTTGGTCCCTATGAAACCTCATAGTTACACTGACTAGTATAAAAGCTCAATTTTTATCACCACCAAGCCCATAAATTTTGCACAGAAGTCCTTGACTCATTAATAATAATTCTTGAGTACAGGAAATTTGTATCTAGACCCTTAAATTAATTTTAAATCCATCATTTAGGATTTCAAATGTTTTCTTGCATATTTTTGACATTTTCCACTCATTGCATCTCACATTTTGCATTTAATCATTGATTCCATTTAAAAATCATGTTTTCACTATGAATTGACCTTTAGTATCACATTTTAATCACATACGCAGTTATATGTGAATTTTGCACTTTAGACCTTGAGTTTTCAGGAAATTATCCGAGTGCAATTTTTACATATCTCAGTGCCACATGTACATTTGATCCATCATCTGCATGTTAGACTAGAAGTCATGAATACATGTTTGATCCAAACTCTCATCCTTTTGTGAATTTTGCATTTTGTCCTTTATTGCATTTACATCATTTTATTGTTTTTCCCTCCATGTTTTCTTGCAAATAACACTTTTTGGATGTTTTGTACACATTTTGACATATCCCAGACCATGCATCATCCCCATACCTGCATTCATCACAATAGGCCATTAAAATGACCAAATTGCCCTTGTGCCTCCAATCCATGTGCATGCATCTCAATTTTTGCACTCAGCCTTGCATAGTCCTTGTCCAAGCCATTCCTTAGCATTTTTGCACATTTAGGCACTTATCCATGCATTTCATATTATTTTTCATCACATTTGCGCATCAGTCCCTCCTTTTAAGTGAGTTTGCATCTCATGAATTTCTTTCTTGGATTTTTCTCCACTTTGTTTTCGGAGTCCCTTGCCCTACATTCAATTTGATTCTCTTTAATCCTACATTTTGGATTTTTGATTTGATTTGGATTTCATCGCCCGAAGGCGTACACGAATTGACCGAAAAGGCCCACATTGGCCCATTTGTGAATTATTTCTCTCTTTTGAATTTCACGACTTTTTCCATGATTCTGAGGACTTGGGTTGACCCCACTTTTTATCTCTCTGATATCAAATGGTTTCTCGAGGCGTTCCTTTCAAAAACCTCGTCATTTCATGTGATTTTCTTTGTCGTGTCATATTTTGCGATTTCAACATTCCATGCGGATTTCTTTGCAGTTTTTGCATATCATCTTGCACATTCATCCAATTTTGTCATGGCATTCATGTTAGCATGTTTAGAGGATGATCGAGGTTTAGCAAGCATTCACCCAACCTTTATGCAAGCGATTTAGACTAGAAAGATCGAGTTTCTCGAGCGTACGAGGGTGCCTAACACTTTCCTCGTGCGTAATAGGAATCCTTACCCATCCTCTAGTTAGCAAACATCTAGCCTTCCCATTTGCATCTCATGCATTCAATCTTTTGTGGTTTTCCTCGTCTTTCCCTTAAAAGACTATGTGGCGACTCCTTTTCTCTTTTGTTTTATCCCATCTTGCGCCTTCGCCATCTTGGTATGACTGTGATCTCCTCCCTCTGGCGTGACTCCGTGCCGGACCCTTGGGTTGGCATGGTCACACTCTAGACCATCGCTAGTGCATGTCAATGGTATTGTGCAGGGGTCGGTGCCCCACACCAACAATCGCATCTGGGCAGGCATTACCTGCATCGGAGTGTGCTGGGAAAGAGGATCTGCCACATGATGTCCGATAGAGGCTTCATAGCTTGCCTCTAGGATCACTGTTGTGACTATGGTCGTGGTGGGGAATGATGCAGAAGTTGGGTCTACTGCTGTTGATAAAGTGATTGGAGCTATGGTTATGGCTGAAACTAAAACTATCATATCTGGCATTGTGACTGTGCCAGGAACTATAGTGGTTGGAACGGAAACTGGGATGGCTAGAACTGAAACTGCGATGGCTGGAATTGAAACTACGGTGGTCGGAACTGAAACTGTAGTGACTGAACTGAAACTATAGTGACTGGAATTGTAACTACGATGGATGGATCTGTAACTATAGTGGCTGGAACTGTAACCGCAGTGGCTAGAACTGATACTGCTGTGGCTGGAACTATAGCTGTGGTTTCTGGAACTATAACTACAGTGGCTGGAACTGAAACTGTGGTGGCTGGAACTGTAACTGCGGTGGCTGGAACTGAAACCGCGGTGGCATCTTCGTCGAAAAAGTAATCCTCGCTGCCTACGCATTCAACTGTGCTTGACGGAATGTCTCTTTGTAGCACCACCGAATCTAGACTCTGCCTTGGACTGAGAATGCCTGCACTAACAAAGTTAGTACAAGTAGGAGAGTGGTTCGACTTTGATCTCTGCAAGTGTCGGGAACATTTTTCTTGACACAATTGTTCGTAACCAAGTCCTTCTCAATCTCTTTGCAACGGGCTCAAAGATCCCCTGACCATACTTCTCGAGATGTGTCCCTTTCTCATATCCCCAGTGGCGAAATAAATTCTCGACCATCTTGGAGGGGTTGCTATGGATAGGTGGGTAGCTGCCACGTTCAAATTCAAGAATGAAATTAACCGGCTCAAATCGGTTAACCCAGAATAGAAAATCTGAAGGCTTGGAGTCAAAGCAGATAGTCTGGTGGGACAGGGTTGACACAACATCAATCTTCTCCTTCTCAAAATTGTCAGTCATGACGGTAACGATGCTATCCCCCCAACTGAACTTGATCATGTGATGTAAAGTCGATGGGATGACCTGATGCTTGTGGAGCCAAGGGCGCCCAAGCAGGAGATTAAACGAAGGTTCAAGATCCACGACATAGAATTCCATGTTGAACTCAGCTAGGCCAATGACGAGGGGGATTACCAACAAGCCCAATGCATCGTGGTGCGTGTTGTCAAACGACGTCATTCCCTTTACCGTTGGCACAATATCCTCGACTTTGAATCCAAGCTTACTTGCTGTATACAAGGGGCAGACATTTACGCCTGCGCCGTTATCGACCAAGGTGAGGGGAATGCAGAAGTTCTTAAACTGTATCGTTACGAACAATGGCTGGTTGTGATTGATCCCCGCTTGATGTAATTCTTGGGAAGTCAAGGAGATGACATGGAGTGTGGCAATCATGCTTACCATGGTTTCCAGGGTTGTAGGCTCTATGGTGGGGGTCACATGGGCGACCTGGAAAACTCAAAGGAAGGCCTCTCGGTGTTCGACTGATGTGTGGATCAAGTCCCAAATGGAAATGTCGGCCTTGACCTTCTTATGTTGAGCAATGATGTCAGCTACAGGCTTGGCTTTGGTGGAAGAGGACTTTGTTAAGGCTTCCTCAGTGGTGGGCTTCACTGGCTGGCTTTCTAGCTGTGGTAGATCTACAATAGGTTGGGTTTGCTTAGGCTCAAGATGTGGGGCCCTATATACCCGCCACGAACACGTGACTTTGGCACACATCTTTGTGGCATAGTCATAGGGCATGTGATGGGTATTTTGGGTCAAATTAACAACCACGGGTGCCCTAGTGACCAACTCTAGCCGAACAAGGGGTAGGCTTGCATCTGGTAGAACTGGTAGGGATACAGGTCGTGAAGACTACGTGGTGGGATGAACTAGGAGGGTGACAAGTGCTATAGATGGAGGGGATTGTGCTAGTAGAGTCACTAATGTGGTTGGTAGGGGTGAGCGTGCTAGTAGGAGTGCCCGAGCACCAGGTGAAGGTGGGTGTGCCAACGGGATTACTGGATAATTTGGTCTGGCAGTGAGTTGGATCATGTTCACCATGGAGCTTGAACCATTGAGAAAAGAGTGACACAAAGACTGTGGGAACGAAGTAGACGAATCATGAATCAAATCCGAAGGGTCCAGCTGTAGGCACCCCAAATTTTTGATTTTACAGGATAGAGATGTGGTGGCTGAGCTCTAACCCTAATTGGACCCATTTAATTCATGAAAGCCCATGGACGCCCACAAATGCCCACATAGGCCCATTGAGCCCATGAAGGCCCACAATAGCTCAACCCACTTACTTCTCTTTCCTTTCCTACCCAACACCCCATTTTCTCCTATTTGACTTTTTTTCACCAAAATCAAACCTATTTCTCTTCTTTTTTTTCTCCCTTATCTTCATTTATCAATGTTTACTTACCAAAACATGCAAATATTTCACCCAACTGAATCCATCTTCCTCCCCTCAATTCCACACGATTTCAGCCTTCTTCCTTGACTTCACCAAGATCCCACAAGCCTGTTTCAACTTAGCCCGCACCCCACTGAGCCAGCAGCTTCCAAGGCAACTCAGCCACTGGATCAACCGTCGCTGGAGGAGCTTGGATCGCCATCGATCCTTGTCAGCAGTAAAGGGGACAGATTGGAGCGCGAGGGGGACAGCCGTTTGCTGTCTGCTGGGCTGTTACAACTGCAGTTAGGAGTTTGTTACCATTCTGTTACGTATCGAGTGCCCTACCGGAGTGGTTTGTTAAGTTGTTGCTCGCCTATAAAAGGAGAGGTAGAGGTAGCGACTAGGACACCCCTTCACCGCACGAGAGAGCCAAGAGTTGAAAGCGAGAGAATTCCAGAGCAAGAGGAGAGTTCGCAGAGAGGAACGACAACCGTTTCCACAGCTCCGGCGAGCTTCTTCACTGCCAGACCAGGTACATACCTTACAGAGCTCAATTATTGCTAGAGAACATTCCTAGGACTTCCCCCTTGCTTCCTGGATCGATTCCAAGAGGCCCAGAGGCCTCCTCTGGTTTGTGTGGTGCCCCAAGTCCCGCTGGAGTCAATTTCTGGCAGCCTAAGTGGGGGCACTGGCTCAGGGCTCCTCCCTGGTCCCAGAGCTTAGGTTTAGTTCTCCCATAGTCTTCTCTCTCTTTTGCGCTTCTCCTGGCCCTGCTCCAACTGCTGAGGTGTGCCCTGGGAGGAATTCACTGGAACTAGCTCCGTCACTGTCGCCGGGGAAGAAGCACCCCTGCTTGAGCTCGCTCGCGGCTCTAAGCCTCGCCGCGGTGATCCAGCCACACAAGGGCCCACCTCTAGCCTTGCTCAATCCTCCAGAGCCATCAAGAATCCCCCTCGATCGCTGGATAGCTCCCGCAGCCAAGCCCACCGGATTGCTCGGATTTCGAAGGCCGATGACCACCAGGATGCACACAAAGCTCCGCCCTACGCTCCTAGATGAGGGGAAAGCGCCTACATCACCTCCTCAACTCTTCAGAAGCCTCCGATCAAGCGTCATTGCCCTGAATGCCTCCAGCCACCTCGGATGTGTCGTCGGTGCAGCTCGACTACAAGCGAGGAGAAAGGACCGTTTCAACCGTTAGAACCTGCATCCACACCGTCGGATGTCATACTCTCCTTTCCTTCTTGCTTCCCGTGGAGTCTGATCTAAGACCAAACCACGAGAAGCTTTGGTTTTCCAGTCTTGATGGTCGCTGGTGGTGGAGCTCCGTCACCGGCGACCGTCATTTCTTTTTTTCATTTAGAAAACAATTTAAAACATTTTATTTGAATAAACTTCAGAAACATTATATTTCTTTCATTTAGGTCCTTCTAGCATTACTTTTAGGTCCTTTTATTACATTTAGGTCCTTTTATCATTTTTCATAAATCTTTTGAATAAAGTTTTAATTGAAAATATTACATGTTTTACCCTGAACAATTAAAATAATTTTTTCTGAGTTTAAAACTATAATAAAAGCCCTCTAGAGTTTTTTAAATGCTTTTTGCTTTAGACAAATTGCATAGAGGCCCTTGAGCTTTCTCAAAATCTTTTTGAAAGTTCAATTTTTCTATAGAAATTGCATAGAAGCCCTTGTATTCTTTAAAATGTTCCAGAATGCACATTCCTTTGGTTTATTTGCATTTAAACCCCTGAACTTGTTTTTAAAACTTTTCTGAAGCATGTTTTCTCAGGATAAATTGCACTTTAAACCTCTGTCTTTACTGAAATTCTTCTAAATGCTTTATTCTACTGGGCAATTTGCAATTTGGCCCCTGTACTTCATTGAATTTAATCTAATTGCATGTTTTTAGGGGTAAAATGACCATTTTGCCCCTGAAACTTCCTGGATCATTTCAGCGACATTTTTTTTGCATTCTTCCTCTGATTTTATGCAGAATTGATTTTAATGCATGTTTAGGTGGTAAAATTGCATTTTGGCTTCTAAGAAACTTCATTTTGACTAGGGATGCACATTTGACCCTAGAATTCTTCATACTTGCTTAGAATGCGTTTTCCTATGTATTTTTGACTTAGGCTTCGAAACTTCCGTTTTCCTTAGAATTTGGGCTTTTTGCACAAAATCCCCTGGAGTTTTCATATTTACATTCACACTTGTACTTTGCATACTTTTCACATCTTTTGCACAGTTCTCTTGTCTTTTCTAATTGGCTTTGAGCACGCTTTTCCTAGCTTGTTTCTAGCTTTGTTTTTTCATTGTTTCCCTGATTTTTCCCTGGTTTTCGCCTTTAGATTTGTTTTGGTTTTCCATTGCCCGAGGGTGTATAGTAAAAGGCTTGTAAAAGCCGACATTGTCCCGAAATGAGGATTATTTTCCCCTTTTTTTATTTTCTCGGATTTATCCTAATTTCCGCTGATTTGCGAGACACTTTTCGTGAATTTCTCGATTTTCATGATTTTCCTCATCGCCCTAGGACGTACAGTAAAGTGGCATTCTCAATACCTACATTTGTCCCTCGGATTAACTTTTTCCTTTTATTTCACTTCTTACTTTGCTTCGGCATGTTTTCAATCATCTTCATGCATGAGTGTATAGAATAAGCAAGCATACGTTCATTAGACCATTGATAGTAGGAAACCTAGAAAGACTGTGTTTTCTCGAGCGCATGAGGGTGCCTAACCCCTTCCCCATGCGTAACCAGAATCCTTACCCTTTCTCTGGCCCGCATTCATCTTGCATTATCCATTAGGCACGAAGCACAAACATGCATCTTTGCATCTTGTTTACTTTCTACTTTTTTTGTGTTTTTCTGGTTTTCCTCGTCTTTCTATTAAAAGATTAGGTGGAGACTCCTTTCCTTATCCTTTTGTCTTCCTTAGGTGTTTCCGAGTCTAGTCTCTTTGTTTGGATTCACCATTTTTGTCGTGTCCGTATCGGATCTCCTCGTGTGTTTCTGCACACTTAGTAGGAGAGCCGCGCAAGGATTCCACCAGCAAGGTCACACCAGCGTAGAAACATTGGACCGGGTGAGAAAGAGAACATGGATCCCAGAGGTGCCTAGCGCATCTAGACGGCCGTACTCGGGGAGAGGCTGGCTAACAATGCTAGGGGGATCAAGGATAGATGCAAATGCTTGTGTTTGTGCAAGTGCTGACTCCATCTGCTGGTTGTGAATGACAATGACCTTATGGTCAATCAAGTCTTGAATAGCATGTCGGAGCGTGAAGCAACTATCCGTCGCATGCCCCGCGGTGCGATGGAAGTTGCAAAACAGGTTTGCTTTGTACCACCCTGGCAGTGGATGCGGCGTTGGGCGGACCTTTGGAAACTTTAGGAGCGACTGTACCTTCAGGAGGGCGATGCTCAAGGGCTCGACTAGAGGCGTGAAGCGGCGCTTTGGGCGGCATGGTCATGTCTGACCTTAGTACGGTCTTAGCCATATCAGTGCGGTAGGATACACTAGCTCAACGACAGTAGTGATGTGAGAGATGCGTGGTGCTCTACGCATGGGTGCATAAACTAACTGCTGCTGAGCTGAGCGTCTCGTGTCAACAGGCGTTCCAGGAGATCTCACGTATACAACGACGTTCTGGGGGGGGGGGGGGGGGTCCC
>JAMKQA010063426.1:0-11284 GCA_024699735.1 Posidonia australis | reverse complement strand
AAGAGTGATATTCCTGAGCATAGGACACACCCCACACATCATGCACCTATTAGCATAAGGCACTTAGCATGGCATGGCATATCGCCCTCGGGCATATAGCAAGAGGCTGAAAAGCCGACATTTCATTGGAGAAATCATAGAAGACCGATTTTATCGGGCGTACGAGGGTGCCTAACACCTTCCTCGTGCGTAACAAGGATCCTTACCCGCATTCTGGTTATTGCGTAGACTTCTCTTTGTTATTCTTGCATGATTTTTCGTGCATATGGTTTTCCTTGTCTTCCATAATAGATTAGGTGGCGACTCCTTTTATTTTTTGCTTTTTTGACGTGATTTTGCCGACCGATTTCGCATTCTTCTTCTTTTTGCGGAATCTCCTCGCCGGCATGGTTACAATAATAAATTAACATGTGTATATTTATAATAAATCAAAGTGTACGTAAACATGTATTATAAATTATAAAATAAGCACAATAAACATAATCATCAATCCACACAAATAAAATCGAATAAATATAGTCTACAAGACTAATAGTGTAACAATTTCAACGTTAATGATCCTTATCAACAAAACTAAATAAATATCCTACAAGTTATTGTCATATACAACCAACATGGTTAATTAATAGTCTAAATCTTTAATATTCTCCATGATGAAAAAAAATCTTCTATCCTATAAAATAAATAATAAACATTGTTAAATTAATATTAACACAATAAAAACAAGAAACATGGAAACACATGTTTGGAATAATGAATAACATCTAACGAGTTAACAAATTAACGAATTAGGTGGTATACTCAACCCATAACCCAACTGTTATTGGTTTGGGTTAACGAATTATGTGTCAACAGGTCTAACTGGATCTAAACTTTCAACCCATACCTTAAAATAACGGACAAGTCAAACGAGTTAATGGGTTTGACTCGACCCATAGACAGTCTTAAGAACAATATTGGTAGCTCTCTTACGGTGAGGTCCTTGGACTTTACATCTTGTACCATTGCTTATATCATATATTGGAATCTTTATCTCTTTCCTGAGGATGT
This sequence comes from Posidonia australis, assembly GCA_024699735.1. Lineage (NCBI taxonomy): Eukaryota > Viridiplantae > Streptophyta > Magnoliopsida > Alismatales > Posidoniaceae > Posidonia > Posidonia australis. The sequence goes on along the minus strand of JAMKQA010063426.1, from coordinate 10,234 downwards.
AAACCATTCTAGTCAAACTCCATACATTCTTATGTTTACATGTGTGTTATTATTATTATATTCTTTCTTTCTTGTTTTATTGTATTTCTTGCATATATATATGTAATTTCCCAACAGATTATAAGAACAATATAGGATAAAATTTTCGATGCAACTAAATACAACACAATCAAGTGAGGTAAAACTCTTTTAAGTATGAATCAACCTTGTATTGGGTTCAAAACTTCAGGTACATTCAAGAGATGGAGAAGAATGTCACATTCAAGAGATGGAGGATGATTTGGTTCATGCTATAAGATAGAAAGTCTTCAAACATAAAAAATTCTTACACACAAGTGGTTTGAGTTTAGTTAAGAGGAAAAAAACCACACCTCATTCGTTGGTCAAAAGAAACACATAGGATTACATGTGCCTGAACTCAGCTATATGACTCACTGTGCGTGCTTTAGATAGTTTTGAAAAGATTGATTTGAAAACATTGATATCGTAGACTTCAAATGAGATTAAGGGGGATGTTTGATCAGACTTTTGCTCCTTAGATTCTAGTGAGAATGTTTTTTAATCTAGAAGTCAAATCAAACGTAATTTGAATCATCAATTCCTATCCAAACGCTAGCGATGAGAGTATGTGTAAAAATTCAAAAGCCAATTTAATCCCAAAAGATACAGGAAAGTGAACTTTTTTGCAAGTGATTGAAATATCTTTCCTATATTGTCTTTAGTAAAATAATTTTATTTCAAAAAGTGTAATCAATATTCACAAGTCATGCCATTGTGCTACTGACCACCATAGAAAACTATCATCGACTTGTGGCCAACTCTGGTCGACATGGCTAGCAATCGTCAGCCAACTCTAACAGTGGTGGTCAATAGCCGACGATCAACTCCAAAAGACGATCAACTCCAGCCAACTCTAGTCAGTAGTAGCTAGTGGTGGTTGTCAAGCGAAAGTTACTACCAACCAACTTCGACCGTCGTTGGCATCCACTATCATCAAAAAATGAAAAGGGTATTTTTGCCTTTTAACTCATTATTGAATACCAATAAGTTGCGTCAAAACTAGAATGCCAAACAAGATTATAATAGGTGGAAATTTACCTACAAAAATCTTAATTAGAAAATTTTCTTAGAAAATTTAGATTTCTAGAAAGTTGTAACTTACAAAAGTCAAACCAAACGTTCCCTAAGAATGCATTTGCTAAAGATTCTAGAGACTATGATTTTGTAAGAATCTAATGTGACTTATAATTATATCCAAACAAAATTGATATGATTAAATAAAATACTATAAAGTCAACAACTAGAATCTGAATATGCTACTACACAAGAAAAATTAAAATTACAAACTTTCTCAAATTCTATACTAGAATCTTGATTCTAATTAATTTTAGACATCCAAAATTGTTACCAAACGCACCTAAAGTGAGGAACAAATGAAATCACTAGGTCCGACTTAGTTTTTATCAGAACAAATAAATGACCATGTAATTCCACAGTGGAGCCAATTATGGGCCGTAATTTAGTACCAAGGTGGATTGAAATGGTAGAGGTTTAGTGGGCTAGGATGATAGTGGTTTAGTGGGCTTGCATAAGTGATTCAAAACAAAGAAAAAAATGGGGACAAAAACAAGAGAAGAAGTCATTTACCCCAATTCCCACCATCAAGGAGAGGAATGTCCTAATATTATCTAAGTTATTCAAAGAATTGTTATATTAATGCATCATTGTTTTTATTTATAGGTCTTGGCCAAGTTAGTTCATTCTGAGAAATTTCCATGGATCCATTACTTTGAACCTTTTCTACTACACCACATGCAAGATGATCATAATCTTTCAAATCCCACTGGATGAAGAATGGTGGTTGAGTTTTTTTCTTAACAAGTAGTTGGTTGTGTTTCCCTTTTCTCTTTTTTTTTTTGAGAATCGTGTTACCATTTTATTGAAACCACAACCATGATCCATCCGCTACCATGCAATTGCTTAGTAATGCAGCAATTGTCTAGACTTGGTCTAGCATAGTTCTAAAAATGTTAGCATTTAAATGGTAAATATAAAACATAAAATCAAGAGAATATATCTAATTCAGTTGGCCACATGATGTAGTTTATGGTCAGGACTTTCACACTTCATCCACAAGGTGCTTAACTGCTTATGTATCCACGATGTTTCGTTGTCTCAAGACCCAACGAATGACTACACATCTGCATTTATTAAAGCTGAGCGCAAAAACTAAAATGCATACGCATGGATTAAAGACATAGGGGCAGTTTGGTCATTTTCATAGCTGGAAATGATAAATGCAAGTATAAGGGCGATGCATGGTCTAAAATGTGTACAAAACATCTAGAAAATGTTATTTGCAAGAAAACATGAAGGGAAAAGCAATAACACGACATAAACACAATAAAAGACAAATATGGGGGCTAAAACGAAAAATTCACAAAAAAGAATGAGGATCTGGATGAAAACTACATTCACGGTTTCCGTTCTAGCATGCAACTGATGGGTCCAATGTTAATGTGGCACTGAGATGTGAAAATTGCATTTAGGTAATTTCCTAAAAATTTAGAGTCTAAAGTACAAAATTCACACATATGTGCAAATGTGACCAAAATATGAGACTAAAGATCAAATCTCAGTGAAAACATGATTTTTAAGTGGGATCTATGATTAAATGCAAAATGTGCAATGCAATGTGTGACAAATATCTAAAATATGCAAGAAAACATTTAAAACCCTAAATAATGGACTTGAAATCAATCTAAGGGTCTAAACGTAAATTGTTTGCTCAGGAATTATTTATTATAGATTCAGGGACTTGTGTGTAAAATTCTAGGGTCTGATTGTGATAAGAAAAGGATTCCATAAAGATCAGTGTAATTATGAAAAATCTCAGGGTTAAAATGCAAAATTCACAAGCAGAAACTCATTTTTAATTTCCTAGGGGTTTAATGTAAAAGGCCTGGGCCTGAATGTGATAAATGTTGAGTTTTAAAGATGATTAGAGTAATTTTTAAAAGCTTAAGGGTCCAGTAGGCAATTTAACAGGGAAAAGTCCTTTAAAAATGTTTCTGGGGGTTTAAATGCAAATTCTCTGGACTTAAATGTAATGAAAATATGAAACAGGGACCCAGATGTGGTAAAAACATGTATGAATGCATTAAGAAATAAAAATTAAATTATGCAGGGAGTTATATGCAAATCTTACTGGAATAGAATGAAGAATGAAAGTTACTTAAACTGTAGGGACTAAAATACAAAAATGCAAGACTTAAGTTAAGTAGAAAAGGACTCAAATGCAATTATATAAGGACCTATGACTAAAAAGCTAAAACTAAAGGGTCTAACATAAAAGAAATCTCCTTCGAAGTTCATCTACGCTGTGGACTCCGGCGATGGCTCCGGCGAGGCGCTAACGGCGGCGTGACGGCGGAGGGACGTTGGCGGTGGTCGCGGAAGCCTGAGGGTGACACGATAAGACTCTCCAGTGCCTTGGATGGGGTTGGGGGAGCCTACATTGCTCCCCCCACCTCGCACTCCGACGAGGCGTTCTGGATGGTGACGGCATGATGGCAGCGGCGCTCCAGCGACGGCCGAGGTTGGGCAGTGGTCGAGAAAGCATCCTGAAGGCGCGAGGAGGTTCCCAAGGATGTCGCGGATGGCTGGGATGGCCTAAGGTGGTCCACCCATCCCCCTCACCGGAGGAGGACACGACAGAGGCTGGGGCGGCGTTCCTGGCTTAGAATCGATGGCACTACAGCCAAGTGGGGTGCGCGGTGATGCAGTGAAGCCTCTGGAGGTGTCGGTGCGGAGTGCTGGTGGTTGGTGCAACACAGCGTCGACGGTCGACGGTAGTGGCCGTTTGGTTGGCATTGACGGCGAGTCTCCCAGAGCTGCGTGAGTCCAGAGAGATGGGGAAGAGATGGAGAGGTTGGAGGAGAGGAGAAGAAGGGAAGGAGAAGGGAAGAAGTGGAGGAGAGGCCCCCTAGGGGCCTCGCTGGAGGCCACGTGGCCTGAAGACTCAACGGTGGGGTGAACCCACCACTGGCGGCAAGGCAGCGGCAGGCAGAGAAAAGGGGAAACCCCTCTACCATGGCTCGATCGGGGGGGCCTAAGAAGTCCTGCAGGTCTACTGCAAAGGAAAAGGGGAAGGGAAAGAGATTACCTGGACTGTCCTCTCCGGCGTGAGGGATTGACGGCAGCGGCTGGGAGCGTCGACGACGGATGCTCTAGTTGGTGGCTCAGGGATGCAAATAGGGATCTGGGTGGCCCAAGAGGTTGCTCGTGTTCTGGGGTACGAAGGGGAAAAAACTGGTTCGCTGGATGGGGAAAGTATTCGATCTCTCTAGCTTGACGACAGTGAGGGGCTTTTGACCTCCTGCAAAGCTCCTCCACATCGTCGATCCCCCTCGCAAAGGCTGAGCGTCGTTGGATCGAGGGCGTCCCCGGAAGAGGAAGGCTCGGAGATCACAGTAGAGAGGGGTGCGCGCCGAGAAATCCGGGATTGACTGTTGGAGATCTCGCCAGAGAAGGGGGGATCGTTGGCGATGGCTCAATGGAATTATTTTTCTATTTTGCCTAAGTTTTTTGGTCTAAGGATTTTTGGGCCTATTGGGCTAAGGTTTGTTTTTAATCTTTTTTTGTTTTGATTTTATTTTGCCGTGTGATTTAAACTTAGGATTAATTTGATTATTTGTGATTTGATTTGAGGATTTGGGTTGATTAATTGTGTTTTAATTTTTTTAAGTTGATTAAGGTTTCATTTGATGATTTAAATTTAATTAAATGATTTGTTTTGATTTTAAATGGATTAAATTGTTTTCTCTTGATTTTTGGTTTTGGATTTATTTGAATTAATTTCTAATTTTGATTTGGTTGGTTTAAAATTTGAATTTGATTAGATTAAACTTAGATTTCATTAGTCTTGATTTAATTAAGTATTTTATTTAGGTTTTGATTTAGGATTTTGTTTTCTTTTATTTTTTGAATTTTCATGGATTTTAGGGTTTTAATTCTAAGTTTTTAATTAGTGTTTTTTGATTTAAATGTGATTATTAATTTTGGATTTAGGGTTTTATCAATTGATTTGAGATTAGGGTTTTGACTTTATTAATTAGGGTTTTTATTGGGTTTCAAGTGGGTTTAGGGTTTTACTTGGTTAATTAGGGTTTTCTTAGATGTTTAGGTGGACTTAGGGTTTTCCTTGGATTTTAATTGGATTTAAATGAATTTTTCTTGATTAGGGTTTTATTTGTTTGATTAATTAGTTTTTAAGTGGATTTAATTTAATTTGTTTGGTTTTAAGTTTAATTGGGTTAGAGTGGGCTAGTGTGGGTCTGATTGGGTTTGTGTAGGCTAGGATTTTGATGGTCGCTACCAGAACATCATCCGGAGAAGTTTGTTGCCAAATGACTTCAAAATTGAAGTGTCTACACCAATAATCCACAAACCCAAACATAAACTAAACCCTAAACCCTAATTTCATCTAAAGCCTTAGTAATACTTCGACCAAGTCCACACATGAAAATCCTTTCAAGCCCACGCAAGCCCATCCAGTGATTCTCATTCAAACCCTAATCATGTAAAAGCCTACCACCTTATGTAGAGGTGAGGTTGGAGAAGGTAGAGGAGTGTGAAGAGGTGGGAGATAGGACCTACAGCCATCTACCCCTTGTCCATGCCTGTAGGGAGAGAGAAGAGAGAAGCCTGAACCCGGAGAGAAACCTTCCACCAGTCGTCCTCCTCCCTAGCAACCTTCCACCAGTCCATCCTCCTTAGCCCTAGCCAACCCAACACGTCCCACGTCCTCAACGTCCCAAAGTACCACCACCACCCTTTGAGCCACCCTTCTCCTCAGACCTCACCTCCCTCCATAGCCTCACCTCCCTTACACAGACGATCCCAATACGATCCAACAAGCCATCCCGTCCTCCTTAGCCTTTTTCTCCAACGGCCATTCCCCGGCCACCTGCACCTCGAGACCATGTAGCCGTGGAGAAGAAAAAAACCTAAGCAGAGAGAGAACGAGAGAGAGAGAGAGAGACAGAGAAGGAGGAGACCCCAAAAACAACCCGTGACTTCTCCTCCCTTCCAGCAGCCTTTCCCTTCCACGTCGAGCCATGCAGTAAGGAAGAGAGAGAGAGAGAGAGAGCAAGAAGGAGCTCAACCGCCTACCTCTGTCCTCCCCTCCTCCTTCAGACCTTCATCCACCCTCTGGCCAGCCGCACCACGACCAACAATCATCATCCACAACCAGCAACCCATCAACCACTAAACCTCCACACGAACTCAGTCACGTCCAACACCAGCTCGTCCTTCCCCCTCTCAACCCAACACGATCCAGCAAGCCATCCCATCCTCCTTAGCCGTCCTCTCCAACTGCCATTCCCCGACTGCCTCCACCTTGAGCCCATGTAGCTGTGGAGAAGAAAAAAACCCTAAGCAGAGAGAGAGAGAGAGAGGAGAGGAGACCCCAAAAACCTGAGAGTACTTCTCCTTCCTTCCAGTATCCTTCCTTCTCCATGTCACGACCAAACATCAATAGCAAGCCCTCACCTCTAGCAACACCACACCACCATTGCACTCCATGTACGTATACGTAGGTTCTCTACGTATTTTTGTTATGTGTTTGTTATGGAAATCACGAGAGGATCGTGCCTTTAACCACTGGGATTCACCTTGTAACAACCGGGGATTCTTCTCTATAAATAGGTCCCTCTTCAACGTGTCTGGGGACCTTCTTTCCGGTGGCATGAAAACCACTGCCAGCCAACTACAACCACCTCCATAGCTGCCTCCAGCCATCCTCCACCAGTCCAGCTATTTCGTCATCACAACACTTGCAATCCGGCCTACCACCACACTTCTAGAGCCTCATCAGAGCATCCTCAAACCTCTAGCAACCCCAGCCTTTGCCCCCAACCGTCGCCGTGCGTCTGTGAGCCCGAAAGAAGCCATCGACGTCTGGAGAATGCGAATGTGCCGACATAGGTAAGTCTCTTATTCCTTTTTCATGCGTATGAATTGGTCCTCTACCTCTATCATGCTTCATCGTGAGCTTCTAGCATGTTTAGTGTCTCTTCCATCGTAATTCCTCATCGATCATGCGTTGTCTTCCTTGACGTCGGCAGTGGATTTGTGCGACGCGGTGGAGATAGAGTGGATGTGTATTGCATCTTCGATCTATCTTCTTGAATTCATGCATTCTATCCATCTCCTCTAGACCTCTCGAGACGTCGGATCATCGTGTTAGAGCTTCTGAAACCTTTCTGCAGTGAAGTCGCCAGCAAAGCAAGCTAACGGCGAGGTAGAACTGGGAGTGACATACACTGCATGCATTTTTTTTCAATTAGCATCTGCACACATTCCTCCTCACTCCCATGGCCTTCTAGAAGTGTCGATTCACCGAGCTGATCTGTCATCAAACATGCCACCTAAACCCATCACTGGCGAAAGGAGCTGCAAGAGGTGTCCACCTAATCATTTCCTTATCCGAGCATGTAGGAGTGTTCACATGTATCTTCATTAGGTTCTTGGCACCTCCGCAGTGCTCCGATCTTCACTCCGTTGCATCCACGAGCTACCGAACCAAAGCAGACCGTTGATGGCTGGTGAGACACCAAGAAGAGGGGGAGTGGACTTTGCACCCAACCGCATTCTTTTAGCACCTGCACATCTTCCTCTTCTCCCCTTGACCTTCCGGAGGCCTCGGATCAATGTGCCAGAGCTACATCAAATCAATGATTTAAAATTTAAAGATTTTAAAATAATTTTAAATTCAATTTAAACTTAAAAGTTAAGTAAATTAAATTTTAAAATTTTAAATTTCCAATAATTACGAGAAAAATCAGTTTAAAATCAAGGAGATATTTGATTTAAAATAGATTGGCAATCATTTAGATATGTTGGATTTTGTCTTTATTTTTTTAGCATTATCATGAATTAAATATAAGCCATAACATTAAAATGTGATAACTTATCATAAAATCTCATTTTTGGTAAAAATAAAGATAAGTACTCTTAATTATCAAGTCATCCAATTTTCAATAATTTTCTGAATTTATTGGCATTTATAATGATTTATATGATACACATAGTTATTTAAAAGTTGAAAATTATAGAAATTATAATAATTATGGGAAAAATCAGGATAATATTTATAAATGTCCCATATGTCATATTAAAGTCTAAGATGACAAATTGCAAGGAGAAAGAATTTCAAGATGTCTGTCGCCTTTGCACATGGCGTCGTGACATTTCGTCGCCTACTTCAGCAGTGACAATGAATATTGCTTTGTAAAGTGGCGATGAGATGCGTCGCCTGTCACACTGACAATATCCTGATCTTTTACGTTTTATCCCCTTTCTTTTATTTTATTCCACAGAGATGTTCTAAAAGTCCAGAAATACTTCAGAAATTCCATGAAATTATAAAACATCTTTCTTTAAGATTAAAGTACTCAAGGGGCTTGAACCTGCCATTAGCACGAGCGGATTAGCTCTGCCACAGCTAACGACCTTGAATCAAGTAAAATCATAAATGTTTTTAAAGAAGTTATAGAAAATATGGAAAATATGTTATAAATCCTTAGCCATGTGATCTGAGATGCCTAAAAGGTTCCTATCCTAGATGTACTTTAGAAAATGGGATATCTACAATTGCCTAGTGTGAGGTCAGAAATCAAGAGGCTGAGGTAAGTGTTCATTAGATCCTGGAGGTATAATACTTTTGAAATGTTGTTCACAAAGCCAAAGCTGAGGTCTGTAGGCAGAAGGCCGACTGGACTTGGAGGTATGATACATCTCTTGTTCCGGGTGTCGAAGACCCTAGGTATTGACTATACACAAAGGTACCGTGGCAGAAGTCCAGGGGGTATGAGACCTCTATGTAGCTAGACATGACACCCTAGCTAGTACGGGTACTGAGACTATTAGATACTAGCAGGGCTTGGGGTAGGAGTCCTCAGGTGTCCAGGCACACAAGGGCATCATAAGAACACATCCTCATGTGAGTTGAGACCTGTGTAGTCTTAGTACAGTGAGGCCCGTTGATTAGGGTAGTAGTACCCCCTTATATGGGGAGATTCACTACGACAGTACAAACACTATTGGTTGCGCTTTGATGGCCTATTTGTGACTAGGTGTTAATTGCTTGGCACCAGGTAGCACAACACACAAAGAGGCTTATTGGCCGAGACTGGTAAGCTACGGTTGTTTGTAGCAATGTAGTGGGTTTAGGGACTCTGACTCCAACAAATGCTTGTAGCTAGTGCTGGTTGAGACTTAGCGGTTTTCGCCCGTGAGTAGCATTGTTTTGCTTGCACTTGTGAGTGGCATCGTGTTGTTTGCGTCTGAGAGTGACATTGAGTTATTTGAGCCCATAAAGGGCATTGAATTGTTTGCGCCTGTAGGTAGCGTTGTGGTTTCAGAAGTATGGAGTTATGCCAATTGTTGAGACATAATTTGTTTGTTATGACTGAACAAAGGCTCAGTGTTGTGTAGCACTCGCCTGTGGTTTTGGACTTGATTTGACAGGAGTGGCCACTTCAAGTATGCATAAGATTTTGAAAATCATGCATATGGTTTGAAAAGAAAGAAAGAAAATGCTTTTAAAAGGCATGTATATGATTTTGGAAAGAAAAAAAAGAGTGGTTTTGAAAGGCATGATTTCAAAGGATTTGTTACTTGTGAGTAGAAGAGCATTGCCCGTGGTAGTGTGCAGCATCCAAGAGAGATGTCAAATTGAGGTGTTTGTTGGGTGACCTTTCATTAATTACTCATATATATGTGTTTATTTGATGTTTTTTCGTAGATACAGGATAGGATTTGGAGTTTGCTAGTACACTCAAAACTAGGGGTCAGTCGACCATACATCAAAAGATTTCGGTAAGTAAGTAGTTAAATTTGTTTTAGTAATTAGTATTTTTATTTATATTATTTACTGTTAGATTTAGTTTCATAGTAAATGTAAAAAGGAAAAAAAATGTATCTAGAAATTAGGATAACGACTTGGGGTGGGTCGTTACTGTTGGATCGAAAGGCCTCTCTAGAGGAGGGGTGAATAGAGAATTTTCAATTTCAGAATTACTTTGTCTACTTTTTGTAATTTAATAGTAATTGCAGACAATGGATATTATTAACTAAATTTAATCAAGATTTTCTACTTATGCAACTAGTAAACATACAAGAAGAGGATGAGAGAAATTGATATACACAGAGAATTTATAGTGGTTCG
>JAMKQA010063425.1:0-13032 GCA_024699735.1 Posidonia australis | reverse complement strand
CAAGGTTTTCTGTGTTTTTGGTGTTGTTTTTGGGGCGCGTACTGGGTGGCATTCTTGTCACTCACGCGTGTTTTCTTGTCCCCTTGTTTTCAGGTGCTGAGCTATAGGAGCAGTCTTTCCTGGTGCAACTTTTCGAGCTACACTTGCTACACACGGGTCTGGGTAGTTAGCTTTATTTATTTTAATATTGCTACTTGGTTGCATTTATTTGTGTTTGGGTAGTTCTTATACTGTTGTGTAGCACTGGGGTGTTACACTGTTATTAGGTCAAATGAGGAGTCAGAGGCAAAGAGAAGGAGAAGAACGAGACTAACGGGTGATGGCGAAGAAGAAGAAAAAGGAGACTGAAAGCCATCAGGGTTAGATATATATATATATATATATATTATATTTCTTATTTATATAGTAAACATAAAATTACTATAATGACTCTTATATCATAGGTAAACGGGTGATGGGTAGACGATAACTTTTACCCATACTGTATGAGAACACAGGTAAAATGGGTGACATGTAAATGTGTAACAAGGTAAAAATATATTAACTCTTACCGATGTAAAACAAAGCAAGTCAAGGCGGATGGCAGGTAAATACCCCCCCTATTTACAAGCCTAATGGCAAGGTGAGCCCATGAATTCCAGTAAGGCTCAGTGAAGGCGGCAGAGGGGCCACATTGCTTGCATCCTCATCTACATTGCATCCTCATCTCTCCTCTTGTTTCCTCCACCCTTTGATAATATCAAAGCGGTCCCCCAGAGGCTGTGGCCTGAGTTCATGGCCATAAACACCGACAAAACCCAACTGTGAGTGGGGAAGACGTGTAGAGGCATCCATGCATCCTTGATTTATATTTAACATTTAGATGTGTTCTCCATTGTCCTTTCATGCTCCCCATGCAGTGCATCTGTGACACGTAGGCCTGATTATCCATCTTTAATTATAAACCATGTAATTAATCGTTATATTGTATAAATGGTTTATTATTAGATAATCTGTTGTTTCTTGTGAGTGTAAGGGTTTGGTTGGCTTTCTCTGCACCTGGTTGTGATTTGGGACCAATGTGGGTGTTCCTACGAACGAATGGTTGTTGAAAGGGGTTGTGTGCAAAACACGGGAGATTTGGCATGCCGAACTGGGTTCGGCATACTGAATCCCTATCAGTTTGTATAAGGATGTCTGGTTTCAGTAGACTAAAAACCTTTGGTCGACCAAAACAAGAGGTTTCAGTATACCGAATCAAGGATTTTCAGTATATCAAATTTAAATTCGGTCTGCCGTTTTTTATCCCTTGGCCCATATGAATAAATAAGCATAAATGATGGAAATAAATGCTTTTAAAGGGATAATGAGCATATGTTAATAGTGTTTTCCCCATGTAAATGTCATGGAAGAATATGGAATTCAAATAAGTGTATTTGGAAATAGTTTTGGGCTTGAAGCCCTAAAAATGAAAGAAAGTGATTAAATGTGTGGTTTTTGGGTATGAGACCCAATTTCAGTTTATGATTTTAAAGCATGGTTTTCATAAATTGAGTTGGGACCTCAAAAGAGAGTCATGTGTTGCATGGAAAAGATTCCTGCAATGAACGAATGAAATGGAAATGATTTTGAAAGGAAAAAACTTAAACGTTTTGAAAATAAAACACTAATAATGTGTTGTGGAAATCACGGGGGTTGGTGTCGGCAAAATGGTAGGAGAACGATAGTCCAGGGAAACCAATTGTCAGATACAACCATGATTGCCAGTGTGGAACCACGAATGGATGGTGTTGACAAATTATAAAAATATCAAATGTCAGATACGACCGTGGTCACCAATGTTTATGACAGTGTAGGCTGAGCTTGGGTTATTGAACTTAGTTGTTCGGGTCACCGATGGGATATCAGATAAAGACGTATCACCGTACATATATGAAAAGAGATTGAGGCCGGTTGGCTGGAGAAGTGTCCTCCCGCATAGGGAACTTCACCGCAGTAGTGTAGGGAGGTAGGGGAAATGGTGTCCTCATGTACTGCTTGTGTACCTTGTTACCCTTGATCAAGGTAACATTAATAAAGAAAAGTGGAAATGAATAAGAAAAGTGTGTGGTTTTGTGAAAAAAAAGGAAAGAAATGTAATTTGGCTAGTATTAGACTTATGATTGGTTCTAAAATCATAGAAAATAATAAGAATTGTATTTTAACCAGTTACCAACCAATGTTTGTGATTTTGCCTTTGAGCCCTACGAGGCATTGTGTTTTAGGTAGAACCTAGTCAAGAATGCAGTTTGTCGAGATATGAGAATGGTTTTAAAGATGTATAAAGGAAAGAGATAGGAGTTTTGAAAGTGATTTTGATTTTGGAAAGAAATCCTATGCATTTAAAAGAAAGATGAGTTTTGGAAAAGACTATGGTTTTGGAAACAAATTCCAAATGTTTTAGAAAGAAATGAAAAAGTGAGTTTTGAGAAAAGCATAGTCTTAGGAATAAATTCCCATGTGATTTCAAAGGAAAAAGGGAATGATGTTTTAAAATGGATTTTAAAAGAAAACCAAGTTTTATTAATTAAAAGTTGTATTTTTAGTACTTTTGCCGGATTTGGTTGTTCGTGTGCTTGAGGCACGTACTGGGTGACTTGGATGTCACTCATGCGTGCTTTGGTTGGTTTCCAAGTGCAGGTCGGGTGCAGTCGAGTTCTAGTGCCGAAGTAGGAGCTTCTAGCCGCACATCGTTTCCTAGAGATGAGCCTTAGTTACAATTATTTAATTATTGTTGTAATTAGGGTTATTTTGCTTATGATACTGTGATCTTAGTAACATGCTCAAGATCGGGGCGGTACAACATCACATGTTTGCATTGCTGGCATTTCATTTTGGTGCGATGATAGAGCTTGCAGGTCGTTCTATAAAATGACTATCGTGGTTAGCTAGCACGGATCACTACTTCGGCTAGCCAGCGTGGATGGCCAGCATAGGTCACCAACTTTAGAATAGACTGCATAGCTAGGCACTTTTGCATTGTTCTATTTGGATTTCTCTTGTGACCTCACATGGCATCACATGATTTCCACTTATTCGCATGATTTCACCTACATTGCATGGTTTTCATGCAAGTTTTAGCTTCTGGTATTCATCCATAGGACAATGATGCTTACTATATGGAGTTCTTTAGATTGAGCATGATGATCGTGTATACTTCCCTAACAAATTGTACTAACACAATTCCTATGTATGAGTGCCCTAATCCAGAAAACATATAGCGTGGCTAAGAATTAGATTTCATGATTTTCTATCCCTGCACATTTTATTTGCATTGGCATGGCATCGAGCATCTATCATAGTGTAACCATGCCGGCGATAACCTCGGGCTTGGCGCGAAAGGTCAAGTACGCGAGGATCAGCAAAGTCACGGTAAAAAACAATAAAAATAAAAATACAGGAGTCGCCACCTAGTCTATTAAAATGGAAGACGAGGAAAACCATTTAAAAACATTCAAATCATGCAAAATAAGCCAAATGGAAAAGTAGGTCATAAACCAGAAAATTAGGCAAGGATCCCTGTTACACACGAGGAAGGGGTTAGGCACCCTCGTGTGCCCGGAAAATCGGTCTTTCTATAGGTTTCTCGTTTACTTATATGAATTGTCGGCTTTTCAGCCTTTTCTGTACGACCGAGGGCGATATGCAATGCCATGCTTGGTGTCTTATGCTAAAATAGGAGTACGTGGGTTGTAGGGTGTGTCCTAATGCTCAGAAATGTCACCCATGTAATGGGTCAAGCCCTCGTGCAAGGATAATGCACGGATATGATCAAAAGATCTAACAACATCGAGTGATTTTCATCCTTGCTTTACCATATGCAAAATATGATCTATCATGCATGTAAAGGACTAAAAACAGAATTGGGTCTTCCTGATATATCAAGGAAGAAAACCAGAAGCAAATCAAAATGGGAAAACATGCTAAAAATCATGCGAAAAGTTGTTGTGTGCTACTGAAAAAAATAGGCTGATGTGCTTGTTTGGTGCGCCAGACTGGTGCTCCAGTTTGGTGCGCCACCTAGGTGCTCTAGTGGGGCCAGGAAGATGTGCCAAGGAAAACACTAGAAAGCCATGCAGTGCAATGTCATGTAATAATGGGTTCCAGAATGTTATGCAAAGCAAAGTCCTTATAAACTCAAGAAATGCGATTTAAATATCTTGGAAAATCCAAACATGAAAAGATAACATGGATCTTGTGCTCAAGGGCTACAAGCCTCACACAAGATCACACCCTTTTCATGCTAAATGAATGCAACAAGGTTCAGCCATGTTTTCTAGATCATAGGCTGATGCATAAGATTCTCCGTATTGGAGTAAAGGGCAATCTGCCTACCAAAACTTAGCCATGAGCTGAAGATACAAAGTGGAAAACTACTTAGAAAACAATATCATTGGAGGCTGAAACTGTGCATGCAAAATCATGAAATATCAGAGAATCAGCACACAAAAAATCAAACTCAAAGTCATCCGGGAAACCATGCAAATGGGGATGCAAAAGAGGGTGATTTGTTCTCTAACCAGTCTGGTGCACCAGAATGGTGTGCCAGAGTGGTGCTTTGGTGTGGTGCACCACTCTGGTGCGCCAGAATGGTGTTCCCCAGAAATCCTGAATCAGACTACAGTTTGGTTCAGAATTTGGTCCAGATTTCAGAGATAAGTGATTTTTCTTAACCCAGATTAGTTTATACAAATGATAAGAGACTAAAGCATGATGAAACAATAACAAATGAATATCTTTTATCATTAATTCCAAATCATATCAAATTATGTGTTCATGGCTGAAAGTGCTTGCATGAGATCCTTATGCATAAGAAATAAGTGAACAAATTTTGCAACCAAATGCATATGATGGACAAATAAAGAACATATCTACTGCATATTTCCTAGCATACATGTGCATGAATCATGGTTCCTAGTGTAAGGAAATAAAGAGGATAAACCATTTGCAGAAATATTATAATGTAGAATTTCTTCATTCAGATTTTACATGCAAAATATCTTATACATGGGATAAATATCTCATCATGAATCTCATATAAACAACAAGGAAAAAAACAGTTTATATGAAGTGTTTGGCATACTTTATTTAGTGCAAGAGCTAAGCTTAAAGATAAAAAGAAAAGAAAGGAACCTACCTTGTCCCAAGTGTTCCTTCTTAGAAAACCCAAGATAATATAATCCTTATTGTTTTGGAAGGGCTGGAGATGCTTTAGAATGCAAGAGGATGCTCAAGAAAACGAGAATAGGTTGCTGAAATCAGTATATGGCTTGCTTAAGGTGCTCTCTTGGATCTGGATTTCTTGATCAGGGTTTTTTCTAACATCCCAAATGGCTGCCTATGGGGGTCGTTATATAGGATTTTTCAAGGGTAACCCCCATGGAATGCAGGCAGCCTCATAAACGAAGAGTCTGGCGCAGATTCCATGGCATATTCGCTGGTGAAGGTTACAGACATGGGAGGTGGAAAGCTAGCAGCCAGTAGCCTGAGAAGTGGCTGTGCGCCAGGATGGTGCGCTAGTTAGGTGCGCCACCCTGGTGCTCCAGCTAGGTGCGCCACTTCTGTGCTCCTACTTGGTGCTCTAACTAGGTGCTCAATATTGGTGCTCTACCTTAGTGCTCTCCCCTACCTGTCTGGATTTCTAATTAGGCTGCGGGCTTGCTGTAAGTTTGTGGTCGGTTTAGCTAATGGGATTAGGTTTGCCACATCCAAAGGAACATCTGGAAAATTTATCTATGAGTCACCTCAAAATCGAGTTGTCTACACCTAGGTATATTGTAATGAGCAACATACATTTGCATTGGCCACACATGCGAGCGTTTTAGCTAAGAAAGACCGATTTATTAGGAATATGGGATGCTTAACACCTTCCCCAAGTGTAATAAGAGTCCTTACCCTTTCTTTAACACGCAATGGCATATGTGTCACTTTCAATTGGCACAGAGCATTGCATTTGCATTTGCCTTGCTTTTATCACATTTTTCCTGCATTCGGTTTTCCTCGTCTTTCGATTCCAAATAGATTAGGTAGTGATTTTATTTCCTTATCCTTTGTTTTGTTTTGTTGTCTCGTGTTTGGTGTTTTCAGGTTGAGTGTCCTTCCTTAAATTCATCATTCTCACTGCAACCTTATTGGTTCACTGATTCAGCCTTCCGCACCAACCCGCGAGTTTCCCGTCACTAGCATAATCACAGGAACTGGCAACTTTGCTAGAGATACTTGACTTCAGCTTTCATTTTAGCTTTTCCCCGCTCGCTTTGGCTTTCTCGCTCACTTGTTTGCTTGCCTTGCTTTGTCTTTCCTTTCCTTTTCTAGCATCTCCTTTACCTTATTTCTTGCTTGATGCAATAATACGTACCTTTTGCTTGGTGATTGTTTTCTTTCACACACTTGCTATGTCACCGCACTGGCACATATCCTATCACATGCCTTTTATTGTGTTGGATGTTTACTCTTTTCACCATCAAGTCAATACAACACTTGCACATGTCATAATCATGTCTTTTGCTTGTTTTGTGTTTGCTTGTGTGCCTTGATTGGGTGTCTGTTTTCCCTTTTCACATTTTCCATGCCTTGGAAAAGTAGAGATGTATTTGCTTCCCCTACTGGCTTAATCTAAAACCCACAAAAATAAAAGCAATGTCTAGGTAGAACTAATAACTTCAACACACACTCTCCCCTATCTGGCTTAATAAAAAATGCAAGTAAAATACACTAAGCATACCGCATGAATGAGCATTTAGAAGCATGCATCTCCTCCTCGCTTGTGTCCACCCACAGTCTGAGAAGAATAGCCTTAATTCCCCGTTCTATGGCTTCAACATGGGACGTATGGCCAGTCTGTCTCTCTTGTTTAGGGTCATGTTGGTGTTAGTAAAGGGTACAACTCTGTACTACTACAGAAGTCAAAGCCACTAGTGCACCATCATTCACCGCTTGAGCTTTGGCCACGAAGGGGACGAGACCTTACTATTTAACCAGAGTCAATCCCATACCTATATGAGAGTCTTAAGTGAATAGCCCACTTAGGACATGCATAGTGACGAAGCACATACTAGGATATTCATTTGCATGTGTACCATTCACGCCACTTTAATAACTTGCATTGCATCCTTGTCCTAGGTTTTGACATCTGTTGTTCTTGCCTATTCTTACAGGTAGCTTAGTGCAAGGTCCTCGGTCAAGAGCTCAAGCATCTGTATTGTAGGTAGCCTCCCATGGTCTCTCTTCCTATTCCGAAGCTACTGTTGCTTCCAACCATAGCTCATCTTAGAGCTTGTGCTTCTGTTTTCCACCACAGTCCTGTCTGTACCTACTCACGGTCCATCATGGTCCAATAAACCAGCGAGCCTCATCCTACTACTCTTGAGAGGGCCCTAACTTCAGTCCCTCCGTCTCCTTCTATTGCTTCTTCCTCCTCCCATACGCACCATTCTCGGGGCATGAGGATTCCATCCCTCTTGCTTCGGGACAATGTTAGACCATATTCATCTAGGAGCCTATCATTGAACCTGCTTCGATGACCACCCCTTAGGCTCCGGAGGTGATGCCTGTCTCCCTTCCCAAGGCTTTCTTATTTCAAGAATCTAATCTACTGATAGCCCTAACTATCTAGTCAGTAAGCTCATCAAACTTGCCACGTCCCATTTCTCCTCAGGCTGATAGCCTTAATTATCTGGTCAGCTAGCCTATTAGACTTGCCATGTCCCTTCTCTCCTTGGGCTGATAACCCTAACTATCCAGTGATGAGTCTATCAACTTACCATGTCCCCTCTGACGATTAGTGGACTCGCTAGTCTTGTCTGGTGCCCCTTTTTGTGCAAGTTTCACAATCTATCATGCCCCTTTCTAGGTTAAGTAGCCTTGAACTTGTAACCCAGCATTTCATCACATCCCATTGCATCCCACTGTTCATCATTGCATTCCATTGCATAAACAATGCATATTGTCACGTATTGTCGCACCTCCTAGCATTTCATCACATCCCACTGCATATCACTACATGCCTCTACGTTCCACCATATATCATTGCATGTTATTACGTAGGCATTATATCTTGTCGTATCATATCGCATCGCATTGCATAAGTATTATATCAAAACTACATTGGCATCCCTATTTAGCATCATAACATTACACCCCAACCTTGCACCGTGTGCTCAACATGCCTCCCATGGCATTGAGTGCCAGTGACTTGTCCTTGGCACAACCTACTTAGCGTGGTATGTTACGCATTACATGCCTAACACTGCATGCATCACCCTTAATACCACCTCACCTGTTGTAGACACCCCGGTTTCTGGCCAATGTCGGTAGGTGGACCCAGTAGAGAGTGCAACTGGATGCCTGACCTAGTCCTACCCCAATTCCCCAACCAAACCCATAAACCTAAACCAACCCAAAACCTCCAAGATCACCCTTAGCTCCACTCATCCAACTAAGCCAAACACTTAAAACCCGCCCTGTGTGCTTTGGCCCAATGACATGCGTGGTCCGATAGCACGGCCCAAGCACGCGTCAGGGCCAGGCCAGTCTGGCAGGCGCTGCTTGACTCATCGCTTTCGTCGTACAACCTTGTACCTCGTACGAGTGACGTTGTGCATGAAACCTCGACATGTCTTCCAACATGCCTGACACCTCTAGAGCTTTCCCACGCCTTGTCTCCACCACCACCCTGCGCCACTCCCACCGTCACGCAAAGCCTGTGACAGTTCGACGAGCCATTGCCTGCAGCCATGCCCTATTAACCCTGCAATTGCCACCGCACACCACCTACCACTCCAGATGATTGGCCAAAACCCTCGAGCCCCTCCAAAGAAGAGGAGGAGAGCATTTTTTCGAGCAAGAGAAGAACTAGAGAGAACCCGAAGAACTTCGCAGGAGAATTTGAATCCAGCACTTGAGCCACTTGAGTTCTTTCATCCTTGCCACCAAGGGAGCTTTCCAGCCAACTTTCGAGCACTCTCGGCCCTCCTTCGACCAATCCTTCTCCATTGGACAGCCACTCCTGTCACCCTCGCTGGAGTCCCAACCGCCGATGCGAAGGAGGACAACCGACCACCACCACAGGTATCCCTTCCACTAATCTGATATAGAGGATAGCTTGGTTAATTTAGTTTTCATTCCACCTGCATTTCCCACTGTTTTCCACTATTTGTTGCATTCTGCATACCATCCCTGTCAACGGTCGGCCCACATCGGCATGAGGCTCCAACCATTGAGCGCTGACATGGCCCATCCAAACGGCTGCCCTCCTCCTCTCGCTCTCCTGAGCCGTTGAGTCTCCCCCAAAGCTGGAACCTCTTGTGGAGGCTCACCGGTGGGAGGTCGGCGGTGACGCTGGTTGAGAGGAGAACCCATTTCATTTCATCAGTTCTCGTGCATACTCATCTTGCCATGTTTGTGTTCTTCAGCTCCCAAACGACCCCCAATGTCAGGTGATGCTTCACTCTCCGGGGAGGAGGCGATGAAGGAGGAAGGTCTGGCCCCTATTCCACCTGCATGCCCTAATAGCGTGTCTGACATGCGCGTGTCTAACAAGGCCCAAATGGGGTCAAACTTGAACAAGCCAAGGCCACACCCGCTCGATTCTAGGTCACTCATGCATATTTTGTTTCTTTTAGCATGGTTTTACTCTCCGACACGCTTTAATCTCTTGTTTCTTAAGTGTTCTTTTATGAAATGATTTTTCGCTTTCTTTAGCTCATGTATGTCCCCTAGCATGATAATATCCCTTGCGTTTTGTTAGCCATTACATTGTAACCTTTGTGAGACTGAGATCTGGCCATGATGGCAAATAGCCATGGCACACCTGGGTGGCGCACCATGGTTGCGCGTCGCACATGCACGTGTCATCCAGGGGTGAAATCTGGCACAGCTGAGCCATTGGTCCCACCACACTTGCATCCTATGTTTTTGTTTTATGTTTCCTGATTTGATTGCACTTAGTTTCCAATATGTCATGTTCCTTTAGCCATATAATTTATTTCTCTTGCATCATCCATGTAGCCTCATTAATCGGCATCTAAGCACCCACATTTCCATGCATGTGAGCGAAATTCAAAGAAAGACCCACTCGTCGAGCATACAGGGGTGCCTAACACCTTCCCCATACGTAACAGGAGTCCTTACCCTTTATTTGGTTCGTAATGATCCATGTATCGAATTCATTTGGCATGAGTCATCTATTATTTCACATTCGATTTTGAGTTTTGGTTTTCCGATATGGTTTCCTCGTCTTCTCGTTTTGAATAAACTAGATGGCGACTCCTTGTTTTATCCTCATATTATTTTTCCGATGTTTTCGAGCCGTCTCCTCATCCTCGGATTCACCGTGGCCCTACCGGTCCCCATGCGGTCCCGATCACATGGGAGCGCGGTTTCCCTCTACCGACGTGATCACAGGAAATGGCGACTCCACTGGGGATATACAGTCTCTGGCTTTTGCTTTGGTTTCTTTCTCTCTTGCATGGTTTCCCTTATGTGTACATGTTTTGTGATGCATTATGCCTTATGGATGATGTGTGTTTTACTTTACATTGAAATATCATGTTCACATCACAATGCACATGCCATGTTCCATGCCTTTTGCAATGTTGTTTGTTTTTCTTTATCACCATCCTGTTCACGACACCAAACACATGCCATGTCCTTGCCTTTGGTTTGATATTTGTTTTGCCATGGTTCGTGTGTTTTCGCTTTCTTTTTATTTTTACCCAAGAAAATTAGAGACTTGCTTGCCTCTCCCCTTGGTTGACTTAAAACTTTGCAAGAAAAATTAATGCGTAAGGATAACTAGAGACAAACGTTCACCTCCCTTTTTTTTATGGTTAATAAAAAGGACATGTAAAAATCACCAAGCATATTTGCATGATTGAACCATATAGGTGCATGCATCCTCTCTCCTTTAAGTCCACCTACGGTTTGCGAAGGCCAATTCCGATTTTCTTGTCCTATTACTTTGGCATAGGATTTGATGCCAGGTAGTCCCCCTTATTCGGGGTCGCGTCGGTGTTAGTAGAAGGTACAACCCATGCTTTGGCAGGGTCGAGGCTCCCAATGCACCACCGTTCCACAATTGTGGCATGGAACGGAACCCTACTTTCTGCCTTAAGTCGGAGACCCACTCACCTCGAGAGCATCCGAAGTAGACAACCTCCTAGGAAACACTTAGATGGTGAGAGAGTGCATGTTAGTTGCACCCACCCACGTGCATGTGTGCCATTTATACCACTTAATAAACATTGCATTGTTTATCCTCAGGTTTTGATACCTGCTCCTATCTTTTTTTACCCACAGGTTCGCACATGAGTCCTTTGACCCGAGCTCGAGTGCTCTTTCTCTATTCCCTCGTCGTGTGACACCTGTTCTCAGCTTCCCTTCCGAGTTATTTGTCGCTTTCGACGATAGTTCGTCATAGGATTTGCCCTTCCTTCAGCTACCATAGTCCTATTCGCACTCGCTCACATTCCGCCATGGTCCAGCGTGTCAGCGTGGCTCTTTCCACTATCACCTCTGAGGGAATTGCCACTTCGACGCCCTCATTCTTTTTCCAAACTTCCATTGCTACTTCTTCCCCTCAGCCTCTTCCAGGCCCATGGAGCATCCTCCCCTTTTGTGTCGGGACACTGGCAGACCCTATCTGGTCTGGAGTTCATCACTTAGTCTGTTACAGTGACCGTCACTCGAGCTCCGGAGTTGTTTGTGTCTCTCCCTCTGCAGGGCTCGTCTGTCTTGACCACCTAGCCAACTACGGTAGCCTCCTTGGTAGGTACCTCCCCTTATGGACAGTCTGCTTCCCTTTTGCCTTCTACTGCGTCAGTTCCACTGATGATCCCGTCCATCGGTACCACTACCGATGGGAGCCCAGTCGTGCAAGCCTAGTACTTTCTGACCCTTGCCCAAAAGTTGCAGGGCATGGCACTCTCGCTTGACTGTTCACTGCTTCCAGCTTCTTCTTGCCTTGAGGTCTCGCCACCCTCGGCTTTGGTGCTCCACTCTACACCCACTACACCTCCTCGACCGTTGCCCCAGCTTCTCGCTAATCAAGTGATGGTGGTGTTGACCTTGCATCCCTTACCTTCATCTCACTCTTCACAGCATGCATCTCCAACACCTGATGGCCAGCCCCTTGGCCTTGCAAGGATGCAGCACTCTCTTGTTCCACTGTTTGGACTCGCACTAGGGCAACAGCTGCCGCCCACGAACCCTGCAACACTCACTGCACAGCATACTGCCTACCCTCCATCCCTGCATCAGACACAGATACCCCCATGCATTTCACACCACACCACGCACCCACACAGGTATGCCAGCCATCATGTCATGACACCAGGTGATATGATGGTGGATCTGGAGGAGCACCTCGGTGCGACCCACACGGCATACGCGGTACCTACCCAAGCTGCGTTAGTCTCAACAACAGCAAAGCCAGATGCCCTTCTCTCTAGGATGGGTGATTTAGAAAGAGCACTTCGACAAGTGCAAGGTGGGGACTGCTAGTCTTTTCAATTCCGAGACCTCTGCTATTTTCCAAAGACAACTCTCTTACTGAATTTCCAAGTTCCAGATTTTGAAAAATACAATGGAAAAGGCTGCCCAATCTCCCATCTGAGGGCATACTGCGGAGACCTCGCTCAGCTTCAAGCTGATGAAAGGTTGTTGATCTGCTTGTTCCAAAAGAGTCTCTCTGGTCCTGCCTTGAAGTGGTTCACTTTTTTGGACATGGCAATCATTTGGACTTGGAACAATCTAGCTCAGGTATTCCTAGAACTGTATTCCTTCAATTTGGACTAGTCCCTTAGAGGGAGGACTTAGCCACCACCAAGCAGAAGCCCTTTGAGTCATTCAGAGTGTACGTCGGGTGCTGGCGTGCCCTTGCCTCGTAGGTCAAGGATAGGCCCTCTGATGAGGAGTCTATCGAGATGATCATCCATGGGGCACAGCCACCCATAGGGGTTCTGCTTAGCATTAAGCCTATCACCATTTCTCCTCCCTGATTACAGCCCGAGCCTG
>JAMKQA010063423.1:0-10517 GCA_024699735.1 Posidonia australis | reverse complement strand
AAGCAGGTGTACTTTGAAGCTCTGGTGAACAAAATTCTACAGAAGGTTAATGGGTGGAATGCGAAATTTCTCTCCCCCGGGGGCAAGCTCATCCTGATTAAGCACGTTCTTTCTAGTATTCCCAACCATTTGCTGTCCACCTTCGACATCCCAGGCGTTGTTCTAGACCGTTTGCATCGCATTTTTGCTAATTTCCTCTAGGGGGACCAAGAGGGGACGCACAAGCGTCACTGGGTCTCGTGGTCTTCTGTCTGCTCCCCACCGGTTGAAGGTGGGCTGGGGGTGAGGAACTTGCGGGAGGTTATGGTTGCTCTCCGCATGAAGCTGGCTTGGCGTGTGAAGGCAGGGCTCTCTCCCTGGGCTGTCTTTATGCGCTGCAGGTATGGCGAGATGGCGGATGACCTGCCCCTGGTTAAGGGCCCTGCTAGGTGGAAGAGGATTCAGGAAGCTTGGATTGCCATGCGGGAGCACATTCAATGGTCTGTTGGGCAAGGAAATGTTAGTTTTTGGTTCGATAACTGGTCGTGCCTTGGTTGCCTTGCTGAGATCACAGACTCCTTGATCCTGAACCCGGACCTCATGGTCAGGGAGGCCTTTCAGTGCTCTTCTTCCTTGTCCAACCTTCACCTCCCCTTAGATATTCTGCATGGCATTCGTTACCTTCAGGTGGAGCTTACTGATGAGGAGGATTCCATGGTCTGGGACCTCAATTCGGATGGCTTCTTCTCGGTAAAGACGGATTGGGAGCTCTGTCGCGTTAAGCGCCCTCCTGTCTGGTGGGGCTCTGGTATCTGGGACGCCTGTCTCCCCACCAAAGTCTCCTTCTTTCTCTGGACGCTTTTCTGGGGACGGCTCCCTACTGATGATATGGTGCAGAGGATGGGCGTCGCGTTGCCTTCTAAATGCGTCTGCTGCAGGTTCCATTCTCATGCTGAATCTGGGAGCCATCTCTTCTTCTCCGGTGAATGGGCGACTATATGCTGGGATTGGTTTGTTGGGTGCTTCTAGCTGGCTAAGGGAGTGAAAATGTCCTTCCTGCACTGGCTCCATCATCTTTTCCTCAAACGATCCAAGGAGTCCTTCCTCCAACACTTCCAGCGTCTTATGGCGGCGGCGGTGCTGTGGGAGCTTTGGAAGGCTCGGTGTTCTACCAGATATGGGGGCGAGTCCTTCTCCCTGTACAGGATTCTGGTGTGCATCCGGCGTTGGACGTCGGATTTCGCCTTCCTACTGAGGAAACTGAAATGCCACAATGAGGATGAAGTCTCCATCCTACTCTGGAGCTTCATCATCATTGGGATCCCTGTTGCGAAATTCGACCACTTTCTGGTTTCCTGGGTGAAGCCTCCGGTGGGTTCTTTCAAGTTGAACGTAGACGGTGCGGCTCGTGGCAATCCTTGACCTGGGGGGGGCTGTCATCGGGGATCATGGGGGCAACTTCGTGGCGGCGGTGGCTAACTTCTATGGTCATTGCTCCAACATGGTAGCGGAATTCATGGCCCTGAAGGATGGCCTGGCTCTCTACCTACAGATGGGTCTCCAGCTTTCGGAGCTTCTCATTGAGTCCGACTCCGCAGCTCTCGTCTTCATGGTGCGGGGTGGCCGCTGCTTCGACTGGCGGCTGCGGATGGATTGGCGGGGCGTCGTTTCTCTGGTGCAGCAGTCTGCCTCCATTTCTCATGTTTTCCGGGAGGCTAATTCAGTTGCGGATGGATTGGCCAACTGGGGCATTGACTCCCAGGATTTCCTCTTCCTGCCTTCGGCGGACTCTCTTTCAAAATTTCTGCGCAGGACGCTTTGTTTGGAACGGGCTGGGCTGCCTTACATTAGGTCCAGGCGGCTTTAGTCCTTCCCTCCTCCCCTCCTTGTAATCGGTTTGGCTATGCTATATGATTTTGGGGTCTCCTGGGGCTCGTTTTTCCAGGTAAAAAAAAAAAAAACCCTAGTCCAAAACCCTAAACCTAACCTAAACGCTAATCCAAAACCCTAAGCAAGCCTAAACCCTACCATAAACCATAAACCTAACCCTTAATCCTAATCCAAAACCCTAACAACCTAAAACAACCTCTAACAACCCTAACCACTTCCCACTCCAACATAACAACCTCTAACAACCTATAACAACTTCTTACAACCTATAACAACCCTAGCCATTTCCCACTTCACCATAACAACCCTAACCACTTTCCACATCACCATAACCACCCATAACAAACTACCCAGCCATTGCAAGCCTATAAATACCCCCCATTTGCATGGGAAAAAAGGGAAAAAAAGGGAAAAAAGGAGAGGAAAAACTTGAAAAATTTGAGAGGAGAGCAACCAAGGAGAATTGTTCCAACCAGAGGAAGCTTAGATCAGAGAGGAAGCTCAGAGAGAAGAAATATTAGGGTTCAGGCCAGCTTCGGCCACCTCTCCGGCGAGCTACGGCAACCTCCTCCACTACCAACTCAGGTAAGTCTCGATCCCAACTCAATTTCTTTCAATTTCAATTCTTTACGACCTCCTCAATCTTCCTGAATCGATTCCAATAAGGCCAGGTAGTTTCCTTGGCTAAAATCAGCGGTTTTTTGGGTCGTCGAACCCGATTCTCTGGCAAGAGCGGTGGGGGCACGAATCCAGTGGGTGATTCATGCCCTGGTGTGCTCAGTTTGATTAGGCTTGGACCCTTCTTGTTCCTACTCCAACTTGGAAGCCTCTCCCTCACTCTAGACGTTGCTGGAAGCAAGCCACCGTATGCAGCCTCACCATCGCCAGAGAAGACGACTCCTAGAAGGGGTCAATCGAGCACCTCCTGCCTCGCTGCTTCTCTCCTACCCTCGGGTTACGATCCCTTGCTCTTCCCCTACACACTGAAGCTCCCAAGACCTTACATGGAAGCTCGATCGTGTCCCGCAGCCACCGTCGTCGGAGTCAACCTAGAGCTTGATCGAAAGGAGGAAGAGCAGCGCCATTCTTACCTTCAGATGGTGGGAACTACTCCTCTCCACGCCGTCAGCCTTCCTGGAGCCTTGGTCCGCCACTCCAGCGCCTCCAATGACCTATTCTTCTCTGTCACCATCGTCGAAGTCGTGACGACGGTGAGTGAGATGGCGAGGAGATTGAGACCTCTCGATGCCTAATCTAAGCCACTAGATCTTCCCCTCTTTCATCCCTCTTACTCCGAATGTATTTGGATGCCAAATCAGGCATTAAGGAGGCCATGAATGGCATCCCAGATGGTTGTCGTCGGTGAGGATCCGTCGTCGGCCACCGTCGTGTTTTTTTTTTTTAAATAAAAAAGTTTCTTTTAAAAAAACTCTATATCTTTTCTTTTCTTACAACAAGATCCTTTTATTTTGCATTTAAGCTCCTGCATTAGTTTTAATCAATTCAATACTATTTAGTTTTGTGAAATTGTAGTGTGACCCTTGTAAGTTTCTTTTAATAGTTCATAGGCATTAAAATTTTGACATAAAACCCTCTGACTTAGTTTTCATTCATTTTAAGTCTAGAATTTGGACAAAAAATCCTAAACTTCATTAAAATTGTTCTGAATGAATGATTTTCCAGCACAATTGCAAACTAAACCCTGAAGATTCAAATTTTTACTCAATTGTGCTCAGAATTGCATTTTTAACCCTAAACTTCACTAAATTTACACTGAATGCATAATTTTAAGACATATTTGTATATCAGTCCTTGGAAATTCATGTTTTCATACATGAGTCCATTATTTTGCACATTTAACCCTGAATTTCTGCAAAATTGCATTAAACACATTTTTGTTGGCTAAATTGCAGATTGAACCCTAGGAATCCTGATTCTTATAAAAAAATGCACAGCTTTGCACATTTAACCCCCAACTTCCATAAAATTGCATAAAATGTGTTTTCTTTAACATTTTAGCTAATTTAGCCCTAGAATCACAACCTTTACTCAGGACATGAAAAGTTTTGCATAGAGGTCCCTAGAAATTTACATATTTCACCCATGCTTGCATTTTGTACATTTTGTTAACTTTTTTCATGCATATTTTCTCATGCATACTTTCTTGCATCATGCACGCATTTCAAACTTTTTTCAAACTAGCTTTTCACCATATTTTTAGGATTTCTTTCGTTCTCATGATTTTGATTTGATTTGGATTTTCATCGCCTAAGGGCGTACATTAACAAGCTTAACAATGCCGACATGGACTTCAATGAGGATTATTTTCCTTCATTTAATTTTCTCGGATTTCCTAAGTTTCCACTATTTTGCGTGACGCTTTTTTAATATTTTTGATTTTCATGATTTTCCTCATCACCCAAGGGTGCACAGTAAATTGGCATTTTCAATACCTACATTGTCCCTCAGATTATTTTCCTTATTATTTCTTTTTTGTTCATTTCTTCTATTTGGTTTGGCATGTTTTCGCATTCATTTTAGAAATGTGCATTCAAAGTAGACAAGTATATGCACACTAGGTCATTACCAAGCAGGAAACCTAGAAAGACTGATTTCTTTGGGCACATGGGGGTGCCTAACACCTTCCCCATGTGTAACAAGAATCCTTACCCTTTCTCTAACCCGCAATAGCCAAGTGTTGCATCCATTAGGCACGAAGCATACACGCATTCATTTGCATCATTTTTTTGCATTCATATGCATCTTGGTTTTCCTCGTCTTTCCATTAAAAGACTAGGTGGCAAATTTTTTTCCTTATCCTTTTCTTATCTTTCTTTGGTGTTTCTGAGTCCATTCTCCTTCTTTGGATTCACCATCTTCACTGTGACCATATCGAGACTCCTCGTGTGTTTCCACGCACCTTGGAGTCGTGCAGGGTTCCACTGGCATGGTCACAGGAACTGGCAACTCCACTGGGGATAACTAGATTCTAGCTTTCGTATTGGTTTTCTTGCTTGCTTGTCATTGATCTATACACTTTGTGATTGTTTGCTTGTTTATACATATTTGGCTGTACATGTCTTTTGTGTCTTTCTGCACGATTGCCATGCCACCACACATGTACATGACTTAATTCATGTCTTTTGATGCTAGCTATTCTTCACTTACCTTTGGGCACTACAGTAGCACAAGACATGATCGTGCCTTTTGCTTGTTTGTTGAGTGTTTGGATGCCATGATTGTGTGTTTTCTTCCCCTTTTTGTATTTCCATGATTAGGAGAGTAGAGACATGTTTGCCTCCCTTCCTGATTAAAATAAATCACACAAACTCAGACAAACAAACAATAAGGCATAACTAGAGACAAATGCTCACAAATCCTTTGGTTTAATAAAACGCAAGTAAAAGACACCAAGCATATGTGCATGAATGATCCTTTGGTTTATGAAGGACAATTCTAGTGGCCTATTCTATAGCTTTGGCGTAGGATGTGTCGCTAGTTTGTCCCCCCTTGTCTGAGTCATGTCGGTGTTAGTAGAGGGTACAACTCTTTGTTACTGCAAAAGATGAGGCCACCAACGCACCACCCGTTCACTGCCTACGCTTCGGCTAGGATTTAGAATGGGAACCTTACTTTTCTGACCAGAGTCAAACCAAACCCATGAGTGCGTTCTGTGTGGTCAACCCCATGCAGGACATGCATGGTGAGAGAGTGCATATTAGTAGCATTCATGAGCATGCATGCCATTTATACCACCAAAACAAACAATTGCATAGCTCACTTGTTTCATCTGTAGTTTTGCGTTTTCTTCTTCGCTAACACATTAGGTTTTTTTTTCCTCTCTCATGTATAGAGTGTTGTGTGTGAGTTCCTAGGCCAGAGTCCGGGTGTTCCTTTCAGTGACCTCAGTCTTGAGGCATTGTTCTTGATTGCCTTTCCCCGAGCTATCCGTCAGTTTCGATGATAGCTCCTCGGAGGAGTCGTCCTCCAATTTGCAATCGCAGTCCCATCCTTACCCGTTCGTGATCCATTATGGCCCAACGAGCCTCAGAGACATTTGTACTGGCTGCTCCAAAGGGGATCCCTATTTCTGTCCCTCCTTCATCATTTACATTGACACCAGTTACTTCACCTGCACTCCATGATAGCCATTTCCAAGCACATGGAGTTCCTTGTCCTCTAGTTTCGAGACACTAACAAACCTTGATTGGTCTGGAGCCCGTGACTGAGGCAGTTACTGTGACCACCACCAAGGCATCTGATCTGATAATGTCCTGTCCTTCGATTGGTTTAGCTTCACTTGACACACAGCTGGCTGCGATTGCTTCATCTGTAGGAACTCAGCCAGCCAGATCTTTGAACCACCAGCCCCCTTTGACATCTCTTCCGCTCGCTCATGTGGCTCTCGGTACTGCTACAGATGGTTCTCTTACTGTGCAGTCTCAGTAGCTTCTAGCTCTCGTGTAGAGGCTGTAAAGCATGACCTTTTCTTTGGATCCTACTTTGACTACACCTATTTGTCCTATACCTAAAGACCCATCTTCGCCTGCTCAGGAATTTCATGCTGCACTAGTCACACCACCACCACAGTCGTTGCCACAACTTCTTGCTGTCTCGGCGACAGTGCCACTTCTCTGCCATTAGTATCATCATCACTGTACCCACAGCATATTCCTTCATCTGCTAGTGGTCAGCCTTTTGGGCTGGTGGTAGTACAATGTCCTGTGAACTCGACCATACTGATTCAGCAGTTGTTGCTCCCGTACACAACACCACACCCAGCACAGCATACTGTCATTCCTGCACCCTTGCATCAGATACAGGCCTCAGCATTCATTCCACCACAAACAACACACATGCATGGGTACGCTGGTCATCATGCCACGACACCAAGTGGCGAGATGATAGATCCAAAGGAGCACATGGGTGCTACAAACACAGCATACGCAGGACCCGCCCCAACTACATAATCAATGTCAGCAGCAACCCCAGATGCACTTCTCACTAGGATGAATGACTTGGAGAGAGCATTACGACTCGTGCAGGAAAGGGACCGTCAGTCTTGCACCTTCCGGGACCTCTGCTACTTTCCAGTGGCTGTACTCCCTCTGAATTTTCACATCCTAGAGCTTGAAAAGTACAATGGGAAAGGTTGCCCAATCTCGCATCTTAGGACGTATTGCGGTGATCTTGCTCAATTGCTTGTTGACGAGAGACTCTTTATTCGCTTTTTCCAGAAGTGCCTCACAAGTCCGGCTTTAAAGTGGTTCACATCTTTGGATATAACCACCATTAAGACTTGGAATGACCTCAGCCAGGCTTTCTTGGAGCAGTATTCATTCAATCTCAACATGGTCCCAAAGCACGAGGACTTAGTCACGACAAGCTAGAAGCCCCATGAGCCGTTTCGGGAGTACATCAAGCGCTAGCGAGCCCTCGCTTCACAGGTTCACAATAGACCATCTGACGAACAATCTATCGAGATAATAATCCGAGGAGCACAGCCAACCACAAGGGCCATGCACAGCATTCAGCTCATTTCCACCTTTGCATCCCTGATCAAGGCTGGCACCAGTGTCGAGAGCTCACTTCATAGTAGAAGTTTTCCGGCATTAACGGCATTCGCCAAGCAAACCATGGCTTTAGGAGCAACCAGCAACAACAATGGTAGTAGTAGTGGATCCAACACCGAATATGAACAAAAGAAACACACTACCAAGAATGTTGTGGCATATGTAGGAACTCCCATTATGCCGGTTAGTGTGGTGAGCTCACCAGCATAGAGTCAGGTAGTCTACACCCCTACACCAAGGGCACCACGCACATCATGAATCACCACCACCGCTGACCCAGTCTACCAGCCTGCACTAACAAGGCAAGGGCGCAACCTAGGACCAAGACAACCTCAACTACCCGAGAGGGATTACACTCCTCTGGTTGAGCCATTGAGTGTCGTGTTTCCCAAGGTTACGTCACTCTTGAGGCTTCCACTCGCCCACCACCAAACCCACTTCCGCGGTGGTTTAAAGCAGATTTATACTATAATTACCATAGAGCCGCGGGGCACTCTACGGATAACTGTTTTACACTTCGAGGTGCAATTCAGGACTTGATTGACCATAAGGTCATCATTATCATCACACAGGAGGCAGAGTCTACACCCACTGCACCGACACCACATTCTTTTGCATCTACACATAGTAGTATAGTCAACTGACCCTTGCCTGATCATGCACCTTGAACTTCAGGATTTCATTTCCGTTCTTTTGTATAGACTGCACTTGCATAGTGTGACCATGCCGGTGGAACCCTTGCGCTGCTCTCCTACTACTCAGTGTGTGGAAACACACAAGGATATACGATACGGTCATGGCGAAAATGGTGGATCTGGAGGAAGAGACTAGACCCGGAAATACCAAAGGAAAACAAAAAGGATAAGGAAAGGAGTCGCCACCTAGTCTTGTAATGGAAAGACGGGAAAACCAGAAAACACAAGAAAATCGAGAAGCAAATAAGATGCAGAATGTATACGTGTGCTCCATGCCTAATGGACAATGCACAAATGAATGTAGGCCAGAGAAAGGGTAAGGATTCTGGTTACGCATGGGGAAGGGGTTAGGCACCCCCATGTGCCTGAGCAAACTCGGTCTTTCAAGGTTTTCCTATTGTCAATGGTCTATGGATGTATGCTTGCCTATTCAATATGCTCATGCATGAAGATGACTAAAAACATGCCAAATCAAAGTAAAGAAATGAAATAAAGGGAAAAAGTTAATCCGAGGGTCAAATGTAGGCATCGAGAATGCCACTTTACTGTACGCCCTTGGGCGATGAGGAAAATCGTGAAAATCGAGAAATTCTCGGAAAGCGTCTCGTAAAACAGCAAAAATTGGGATAAATCCGATAAAATCAAAACAGGGAAAATAATCCTCATTTCGGGACAATGTCGGCCTCGACAAGCCTTTTACTGTACGCCCTCGGGAGATGGAAAATCAAAACAAATCTAAAGGCAAAAATCAGGGAAACAGCGAAAAAACAAAGCTAGAAACGACCTAGGAAAAGCGTGTGCAAAGCCAAGCAGAAAAGACAAGAAAACTTGTGCGGAAAGATGTGAAAAGATATGCAAAATGCAAGTGTGAATGCAAATATGAAAACTCCAGGGGGTCTTGTGCAAAAAGCCCAAATTCCGAGGAAAACTGAAGTTCTGAAGCCCAAGTCATCAAAAATACATGGGAAAACACATACTATGCAATTTTGAAGAAATCTAGGGCCAAATGTGCAAACATGTGCAATCTTAGTAAAAATGAAGTTCTCTAGGGGTCAGAATGCAATTTTACCACTAAAACCTGCATTTAAAACAATTTAGCATAAAATCAAGGTAAAAATGCAAGAAAAATGTCTCAGAACTGATCTAGGAAGTTTCAGGGGCAAAATGGTAATTTTACCCCTGAAAACAGGCAATCAGAGTAAAATCAATGAAGTACAGGGGCTAAACTACAAATTGCCTAGTAGAATAAAGCATCAGGAAGAATTTCAGTAAAGACATAGAGTTAAAGTGCAATTTACCCAGACAAAACATGCTTCAGAAAAGTTTTAAAAATAAGTTCCAGGGTTTAAATGCAAATAAACCAAAGAAATGTGCATTCAGAAACATTTTGAGAAGTGTAAGGGCTGATATGCAATTTGCACTATAGAAATGAACTTCTAGAAGGAAATAAGAAATGTTAGGGTCCTTTATGCAAAATGTCTAAAGCAAAAAGCATTTTAAAAGAACTGGAGGGCATTTATTTAAGTTTTAAACATGTAATATTTTAAATGTTTTAAATATTAAATGTTCAGGGTAAAACATGTAATATTTTCAGTTAAAACATTATTCGAAAGATTTATGAAAAATGATTGAAGGACCTAATAGTAATAAAAAGACCTAAGAGTAAGGTTTGGAAAACATTTTAAAAGATTTTATTAATACAATTGTTTTTTATGTTTTTTTATTAAAAAAAAAGAAGACGACGGCGCCGACGACGGAGCTCCGCCGCCGGCGACCATCAAGGAAGAAGATGAGGCCCTTCCCGTGGTCTGATGCTAGATCTGATCCCACGAGAAAAGCAAGAAGAAGAGGTAAGGAGCACATCCAACGGAGTGGATGGACAATCCAGCGGCTGGAATGACCTCCCCACCTCGCCTACCATCAGGCTACTACGGCGACCTTCCAAAGGTGGCTGGAGGTGTTCAGGGCGACGACGCTGCTATCTGGAACTTCTGGAAGGTGCGAGGAGCTTTGGGAAGCATGTCCCTTCCATCAAGAGGCATCGTGGAGGTCGATCGTGCACTGGATGAGCTCCCCTATCGCTAGCGTGCTCTTCCCTGGTGAGCGAAGTTGTTGCAGCGATCGATGGCTTGTGGCGCACTTCCAAGGGGTCCACTGTGCTCAAAGGAGGTGGCAGAGTGTTGCTAGACAATCGGAGGTGTGCGGAGCAGCAGGAAGCACACGCTCCTCCTCTAGAGGAGTCGTCTTCTCCGGCGACGGCAATTCTGGCTCGAGACTCCAGCGATCGATGCGCAGGCTGCAGGAGAGGCTTGAAGGAGACCAGAGGAGGAAAAGAGAGGGTTCGGGGATCCAGGAGACTCTCTGGATTGCGGCCCCCCCC
>JAMKQA010063422.1:0-12532 GCA_024699735.1 Posidonia australis | reverse complement strand
CCTGCTCACAAATTGCTGAACTCTGGCTTGCTAATGGGTTTGGGGTCTGGTTTAAGGGCTGATCACATCCAAAGCAACATACGGATACTCATTCCTGGGTTACCTCAAAATCGGGGTGTCTACAGTGGTGAAGGAGTGCGGTGCAGTTTATAAAGCCTGCGCCCGTAGTAGCTGGGAATGTGCTCACCTGCGCGTCTCAGCCACCGACACACCACACGAGCAATCAACCACGACCAACGAGACCAACTGCAAGCCTCAACCACCGGTCCAACCAATGGCCCACGAAGGTGGGCCCCACGCGGACCCCACACTTGGGCCCCACACGCATAGTGCCACAATGCATAGTGCCAAACCATGCACAGGGACAAGCAAATAGAAGCCGACCCACGAGGCCCAAGCCCAAAAACACAAAACCACACAATGGGCCTTAGAGCAGTAACACCCGTCCAGGAATAAAATTCATAAAATGTAAATAATTACAAAATGAATTTTACGGGTATTACAAATACGCTCCTTTAATACACACCTCAAATACACTCCTTTAATATGCACCTCAAATACACTCCTCTAATACGTGCCTCAAATACACAACACAACTAAAAAAGGCAAACAAAATTACATATGTTACAAATATGGACAATACATGTTTCTCATAAGTCCCTTTTTTTGTGCTATCAAATGGGGGTATTGATTATTTCGAAAAGTTATGAACAATGATTTTGTGAAAAATTCGACTTATGGGAATAATCAATTTTTCCATAAGTATTACCAAATACTACCTAACAGTCAACTTGTACTCGAGTGTTAACGGCATATTGCCCACATGTAAATGAAGTTGCCTTATCATTTCCTATGAAGTGATCTACCTATCAAAAATTAAATTGACTGTCACTAGTATTTTATAGATGCAAGATTTGTCAAAAGATCAAGATCGACAAGTATGTCTAATTTTCTAATTGTTTAAGTTTTTTTCAAAACCTGTGTGAATTTAAAATTCTTCATTGAAGATCATGTTGGTTAACGATCTTCGTCAATGACGAGGCAAGCGTTTTTGAGGTAGCTGGTGTCAATTAAACACATGTTGTTGGTGTCTAAGTCCTCGACAAAATGCAACGAAATGACTTTACATGAATAGAAAAAGATTCTTGTAGGTACCTATTGGACTTTTTCTTGTAGGCATTCTTTTTTTTATTTTTTTGTTTTTAAAAATAAAATCTAATTATATGATTAGTTAATCTATAAAATAATTTACTATGTATTAAAGTTCCATCCTAATCTAAATTATATTCACTGTTAATTTTTAATCTAAAATTTAACAATTAAAATTTAGCAAAATGTGTTGAATTTTAAGGCCTTTAGATAAAGGGCTAATAGTTGTTTGATTTAAATGACAATTTTGCCATGTATTTATAGATATCTAATAAACATATCTATATGGTTATATTTTCCTTTGTGTATTTATTTTAAAAAAATAAGATGCCTACAACTATGTTGGTTGTAGGCATCAATAGGAACTTTTACCCCTTATATGAACATGAAATTGCATGAAATCAAGCACATAAATTTGAAACACAGTCATATCTATTGGCAATAAAGATAATATTGGATTTTGCACAAAAGGTCTAGGTCCTTTTTTAGAACTCTAACGATTCCTATGTAGAGGGCATACAAGCCTAGACTTTTTGTTTCAATAGATTACTTTTGTTCTGAATCATCAATGAACTTGTGTGTTGTTTCAATCTACTATTAGGTAAAGCCATGTGACACTCCTTTTCTTTGTCTTTCCAGCGACATTCTTCTTCTTCTTCTTCTTCTTCTTCTTCTTCTTACTATTTCCCACTTCCAAAACCAATACCTCCCTACAATTAAGTTTGTGACCCATTAACTCATTTGAGCCAAACCATTAATTTAGGATTCAAGTTAGAAATTTTGAACTCGTTAGATCCAATAGCCCAAACTCTTAATAGGTTAAGTCATAGGTGAAACACCTCACCCAACCAGTTAAATCGTTAGTGGTTTTTAAGTAATTTCATCTAAATCTAATATAAATACTTAAACATACTATGAAGACATTTAATAGTCATTTAGAAATCAAGGACTTCTAATTCATTTTAAGTAGATTGATATGCTCTTTTTGTAACATAAAGACACTAGTTTTTGATATGAAGATTGAACCATTCTTATGATTTATTGTCATTACAAGTTCATGTTCTATTATCTTTCAAGCTTAGGTTCTATTATCAATTATGATTTATTATCTTTTAAGTTCATAAATCTTAAGTACTGTAGACATCCCAATTTGTAGTCACTTGTCGATAGATTCCTCTAGAAGAGCTCACCACGGTGGTGATGAGGTATTTTTCAACATCAGAACCCAAATAGCAAACAAAACCTATCAAACTTATCTAGTATTCTAGACTAGCCTAAAACCATCCTAGCCTAGTCCAAAGTCACAAGACCAAGCCTATGTGGTGGTCGTGTATTCAAGAATTAGCTCAAATCCAACAAGAGCCTTGACCTATGTTAGGCGCAACTAACTGACACAACTCATTGGCGTACCTACCTGGTGCACCAATGAGGCACACCAAGGTGGAAAACTGGCCCTGTGTTAGTAAAATTAGAGCTCCGCCTGTTGGTATTCCACTCTTCTTTAACCGACCAATCATGAACCATCATGCCCTCATCCTCAAAACCTAATCTCATCTACTCCCATGCATGCATCACGTGAAGAAGAATGAGACCCTTGGTTTCCAAAAATATTTGAGCTCTCGACGGTTATGTTGGATACTACTTAAAACCTCTACTAAGATGACCGTGTGGGCCCTCGCAAGAATCCCTAGAAGCCCAACCATCCCCGAGGCTACCTTTGCATCCCAAAGTTCTCTAGCACCAGGGCATGCTACGTGCGTCTCTTGCACCAGCATCAAACAGCCACCTCTACAACCCACTGTGAGATCGGCATCAAAACCTTTGCAACCCACCTATGAGACCCATCCATTTCACTTAAACTCCCACCTCCACTCTCCCCACTGGTAGCTCACCATTAGGAGAGAACATGGCAACATACGTATAAAGAAAGAAAGAGAGGAGAGGAGAGAGAAAAGAGAAGGAACCCAACTCCAGCAAACTCACCTCCACCAACCTTCTACACTGCCAATCACCAACACCTAATAGCCACTGCCCCTCTCTCTCCTCTCCACCGAAACCCACATTCATCACCTCCTCCAGCACGCACCTCGCTCACCACCGTTGGCATCCAACAGCTATCAGTCGCCCGGAGACCCCACTGCAAGCCGACACCGGAGGGACACACTCCGGTCTTCAAACAGGTAGGCACTAGTCCTTTTAATATAATTATTTCTCCTATTGCTTTGTTTTCAAGTTTTGAGCTTCCTGCATGTTATCCAAGCTTCTTTCTCACGTTGTATCGCCCACTTGTCGGTGGTGGGTTCATTGACGGCCGTGTCAGGCCGACAGCTATTTGCATGGGTCGCGACCTACTATTGCGTGTCTTCCTCCTCCCTACTTCTCCACTACGTCCACGTCACCTCCTCAGCCCTCCACGAGTGCCACAGGAGCTCCCCAAAGCTTGCAGCCAGCCAGCCAGGGTCCATGGCTGTAGAAGTTGTTGGAACCCTACAACGGTACGTGGACGTGGGAGGGGAGGGGTGAGCTAGGAACCTTCTACATTGTTTTTTCACTTTCGTTTTAAGTATATTAGGTGGCGATTCCATTGCTTCTGTAACACCCGTAAAATTTATTTTGTAATTATTTACATTTTAATGAATTTATTCTTAGACAGGTGTTACTATTCCGAAGCCCGTTATGTGGTTTTGTACTTTTAGGCTTGGGCCTCGTGGGCCGGCTTCTATTTGCATGTCCCTGTGCATGGTTTGACACTGTGCATTATGGCACTATGCATGTGAAGCCTGAGTGTGGGGTTCGTGTGGAGTCCCCATCGTGGGCCTGTTGCTGTGGCTGGTGGTTGGGCGGAGTGGCCGATGTGCTCCTACGGGGTGTCGGTGGCTGAGACGTGCAGGTGAGCATGCTCTTAGCTACTGCATGCGTAGGCTTTATAAGCCACCCGCACCGCACTCCCCCGTCACTCGTCATCGTCTTCTCCTTCTTTCTTCTTCTTTTCTCCTCCTCCTCGGGCGCGCTTCTCTTCTTCCCCACCTTCCCTTCCCTTCCCTTCCTCCCCACTCCTCCTTCTCCACCCTCCTTCTCCTTCCACCCGTCCTCCCCTACCTCCTCAGTTCTCTTCTTTCGCGCACCGATGGAGAGAGAGAGAGAGAGAGAGAGAGAGGGAGAGAAGCGGAGGCGCTTGGGTAGCAGTGGACGTGCGGGGCCGTCGAAATTCGTCAGAATCGGCCAGAGATCGTCAGAGTTTGTTTCAGGTACGCATCTCCAATCCCTGTAATAGAGGGCATGAAAATGGTAGAAATTGATAGGGTTGCATGCAATCTAGGTAAATTTACATTCCTAGAATTTATTGTGATTTTATGAGAATTTATGGTGGATTTATGGGCATTTATGCCGGTGGTTGCGTTTTGGGTCCTTTTGACCTTTCTGCCTTTACGATTTTATATCTTGATGCATGGTGAATGGATTTTAGTTTTGTTTGTTGAGATTTGGAATAGACTCGAGAGTCTACATCTTATGTTTTATGCAAGATTTTTGATGTTTATTTAGGTGGTCCGATCGGAGGTCCCAGTTGGGGCGAATTTGGACAATAGGGTTTGGGTCATTTTCTGTGTTTCGCAGAATTCAGCATACCGAACTATTTCAGTATGCCCTTTCTCTATTAGATTAGGTCCTCTGGTCGAAATCCGGTCATCTGATTTTGGACGGTCGCCCAAATCAGGAGATTTCGGTCAACCGAATAATTTTCGGTATACCAAATTTAGCCTGTGTGTTGTCTGTTGACCTGATTCGATCGACCGATCTTGATCAGCCTACCGAACCAAGGATTTTCGGCATACCAAACCTGTTTTCTGGCATGCTGAATTAGGGCCCAAAATAATTTATAAAATTTGATTTTCGAGGGTTTTGGGGATTGGTTTGTTTTTTCCGATTGAGAGGGATTGTGGGTCGTTAGTGGTGGTCTCCTGGGACCCCTGATGTGCCGTTTTGCCAAGGTTTTGGAAGAGTTTCAAAGATATGAAAATGATTTTGGAAAGTGGATTTCAAAGAAATAGTTGGCCTATTTTGGAAAATGTTTTCCTAGTTTTCTATGTGTGGGCCGAGACAGTGTGGGATCATGTCGTCAGGACCAGGGAATGTGATGACATTCTCGGGTGGTCGGGCACGACTCCCTCGTTGAGGTCGGGGGCCGAGATACCTAAGGCTGAGGGGCGTCGGGTCTTGGAGGTGTGAGACTCATTGACTGTCGTCTTAAGGCTAGGATTGAGGTCTGCAGGTTGAGGTGTCTTGTGGCATGACGGGGAGGTATGATACTCCTGCTATTGCTGTGAGCACTAAGGCTCGGGTGTCGTCAGGTGTGGAGGTATGACACACCCTCCAGAGCACCATGTGTGGAGGACGCCGTGAGGAGGCGAATCCTGTGGTGGCTAGTGCGGGTGGAACACGTGCTCCTTAGCTGGCAGCATCCTGAGAGACAGAACAACCATCCCAAGGAGGGGTTGGCTTTGTGAAGGTTCTCTAGAGAGGAAGATTCGTGGGACGGTGGTTGGCTCTTGCACAAGGTGGCACATGTGGCAGTGTAGAACACTGTGGTCTCTCCTCAATGGACTGTTGTGGCCAGACTTAGGTTACTTGGTGCTAGACTTCCCGACTCACTATGTGTGGTTTTGGCCATTGAGGGCCTTTGCTTGTTGTTTTGGGCTAGTAGAGCCCCGATTATGGTTTTGGTCGGTGTGGGCCTGGTTTGTGAGGTTTTGAGAAAATGGTTTGCGAAAAGAATTTAAAACAAAAATTGATTATAGTTTTGTTTTTCGTGGTTTTTCTTGGGGTGCGTACTGGGTGACTTCTATCAGTCATGAATTTTCCTCGTGTTTTTGGTTTACAGGTGCAGGCATGCAAAAGTTTAGCATAGTGCATATAGTCTAGAGTCTCTTAGCCGCACACAC
Organism: Posidonia australis; assembly: GCA_024699735.1. NCBI lineage: Eukaryota > Viridiplantae > Streptophyta > Magnoliopsida > Alismatales > Posidoniaceae > Posidonia > Posidonia australis. The sequence goes on along the minus strand of JAMKQA010063422.1, from coordinate 6,443 downwards.
AGGTTTTTGGTAGTTTAATATCTTCTGTTTAGCTTTAATTTTCCCGTAGTTTAAATTATTTTAAATTATCGTAGAAAATGTGGGGCATTACAGTTTGGTATCAGAGCTCTAGGTTCATTAGGTTGCATTACACCTAGGGTGTCCAGTCTAGAGACTCCATAGGTTTTGCATGCATGGTAGAGTCTGCACTTGATTTTTTCGCCATGGTTTTCTGGTTGTTGTTTTGTCTGTGGTGTAGGTACTTTGCTTTTCTCCGACAGGATGCCTCCTCCTGGTCGTAAGGGCAAGGCCCCTGTCGAGGAGATCAAGTCCCGAGAGAACGTAGGCGGATGGAAGGTGGTTCGTGCAGAATTGAGGAGTTTGGCACACAGGATCTCTCAAGCGTTCAGCATTAGTGCCAGTGAACCGTCAGGTGACCCTTGGCTGAACTAGTTCACGAAGCTTCATCCACAGTCATTCAAGGGCAAGGTCTGTACTGAGGAGAGTGAAGCCTGGTTGGAGAAGGTTGTGAAGATACTAGAGAGTATGGCGTGCTTGGAGGAGCATTAGGTGTGGCTAGCGACCATCCTGCTGGATGGTGAGGCAGATAGGTGGTGGAAGTCTGCGAGGCGGCTGAAGTTCCCGGACTTAGTCACTATTAGCATCCAGTGGAAGGATTTCAAGGTGGCCTTCTATGACAAGTATTTTCCCACTCATGTGAAGGAGCAGCTTTGCCGAGATTTCCGGAGTCTGGAGCTAGCCACGTGTCGATGCTCGAGTATGAGACTGAGTTCGCCCAGCTGGAATGCTTTGCTCCTACCTATGAGTCTAAGGAGGAGAAAGCGCAGAGGTTTCTAGACAGCTTAAACCCTGGGCTACGGTTGAAGGTGATGAGCTATCGGTGCTAGACTATGGAGGACATGGTTGGGATGGCTTATCACTTCGAGGCGGAGCATCTAAAGTTTCTGGAGAGCCGTCCCAAAGGGAAGGGTAAGTCTTCTTTCACCTCCCGGTTCTCTTTCTCCGGTCCTCCAAGTGTTAATAGTTCAGGTAGCCTTGAGAAGAAGCAAAAGGCGAGGTCCAGTGTTTCCTCTACGGGTCGATGGAGCTTTGCTGGAGTAGCGGAGCTGGCCTGAGTCAGATAGGGTCCAGTGCCTTCGGTGGGAATTAGTGCTTCAACTATGGTCAGGTGGGCCACATCGCTGCATATTGCCCCCATCCTCGATGAACCCCAACCTCGGTGGTGTGCTATAATTGTGGGAAGGAAGGACACGTTCAGAAATTCTTTTCAAAACCGCCCAAGAAGGCAGGAAGCGCGCCATAGTAGCCGACTAGGGGACGGGTGTTCACCATTGTAGCTCCAAGCACTGGGTCTTTGGGAGATGTTATTGAGGGTAAGGATGATTAGTTGATTTTGTAACCCTTTGAGATTTGTTGTAATCTCCTTGTAATCTGGGCATCTGCCTGATTGTACGGATGTGTGGTGTTGTTTGCTTGGCCAACAGGTTCATTTATTGTGGCTGACCGGATGGCCAAAGTGTTGTTTGACTTAGGGAGTTCTTTCTCCTTTATCTCTGAGTCTTTCGCGGTGGAGTTGGAAGAAAGATCAGCTAGGCTGGCCTTTCATCTCAGCATGGTGATGCCGCTAGGGGAGCACAATTTGGCATGGAGGAATCTACGGTCTATCGACTTGACGCTGAATGGCAAAGAGTTTGACGCCAGCTTGATCGTGATAGACATGCAAGAGTATGATGTGATACTCGACATGGATTGGTTGGCGCAGCAGTCTGCTTTGATCGACTGTGCTTGGAGGAGAGTATATTTTGGGTCTCCTGAGGATGGGTCTTTCTTTATGCAAGGTGGGTGTCAGGATGAGCCTAAGCTTGTCATCTCAGCTATGAAGGCTTATAAGTCTTTGGTCAGGAGTTGCGTGTGTTATCTAGCCAGTATAGTTACCTCCACTTCTCCTGAGTTGGGTGTTCACAACATCTCTGTGGTGTGTGAATATCCCGACGTTTTCCCCGACGATTTGCCTGGTATGCCACCATATACAAGATACTCTACATGTAAGATCTATACGATAAAAATCTACATCATGTAATTCCTATGAGTGGTTTTTCTTCTCTGTTTCTTTATACAAGGATCCATGATTCATGCACGTACATGCTAGCGAATATGCAGTAAATCTAGTCTTTATACATTCATCTTTTACATATGCTTGTTAAGTTCACTCATTCATGTTTTATTATATCTTTTAGAACCCCATGCAAGTATTTCAGCCATGAACCCATGATTTGATATGATTTGGAATTAAATGATAAAAGATATTCATTTGTTACTGTTTCATCATGTTTTAGTCTCTTATCATTTGTATAAACTAATCTGGGTTAAGAAAAATCACTTATCTCTGAAATCTGGACCAAATTCTGAACCAGACTGCAGTCTGATTCAGGATTTCTGGGGAGCACCATTCTGGTGCACCAAAGTGGCGCACCAGAGTGGCGCACCAAACCATAGCGCCACTCTGGCGCACCATTCTAGTGCACCAGTCTGGTCAGAGAACAAATCACCCTCTTTTGCATCCCCATCTGCATGTTTTCTCGGATGGCTTTGAGTCTGATTCTTTTGGTGCTGATTCTCTAATATTTCATGGTTTTGCATGCATAATTTCAGCCTCAAATGATATTGTTTTCTAAGTCGTTTTAAACTTTGTATCCTCAGCCCATGGCTAAATTCTGGTAGGCTGATTGCCCTTTACTCCTATATGGAGATTCTTGTGCATCAGCCTATGATCCAGGAGGCATGGTTGAACCTTGTTGCTTTCATTTAGCATGAATAGGATGTGATCTTGTGTGAGGTTTGTAGCCCTTGAACACAAGGTCCATAAATCTTCTCATGTTTGCATTGATTTAGATTTTCAAAGTATATTTTCCAAGTTTTACAAAGAATTTACATTGCATAACTTTCTGTAATGCACTTATATGACATTTGCACTACATGGATTTCTATGTTTTTCTTGGCACATCTTCTTGGGCCCCACTAGATCACCTAGGTGGCGCACCAGACTGGAGCACCAGTCTGGCGCACCTAACAGGCGCATCAGCTTGTTTTCAATAGCACACAGCAGCTTTCGCATAGTTTTTAGCATGATTTCTTGTTTTGAATTGCTTTTGGATTTTTCTGGTTTTCTTCCTGGATATATCAGGAAAATCACTCGATGTTGTTAAATATTTTGATCGTATTCGTGCATTATCCTTGCACCGGGGCTTGACCCATTACACAGGTGACATTTCTAAGCATTAGGACACACCCTACAATCCATGCACTCCTATTTAGCATAAGACACCAAGCATGGCATTGCATATCGCCCTCGGGCGTACAGAAAAGGCTGAAAAGCCTACATTTCATATAAGCAAACGAGAAACCCATAGAAAGACCAATTTATCGAGCGCATGAGGGTGCCTAACCCCTTCCTCGTGCGTAATAGGGATCCTTACCCGTTTATGGTTTATGACCTACTTTTCCATTTGGCTTATTTTGCATGATTTGAATGTTTTTAAATGGTTTTCCTCGTCTTCCATTTTAATAGACTAGGTGGCGACTCCTGCACTTTATTTTTATTTTTGCCTTGACTTTGCCGATCCTCGCGTACTTGGCCTTTCGTGCCAAGCCCGAGGTTGTCGCCAGCATGGTTACAGGAACTGGCGACTCCACTGGGGATAACCAGATCCCAGCTTTTGTTTTGGGTTTCTCGTTTACTTTGGCTTTTCTCCTTGCTTGCTTATTTGCTATGCATTGGTTGTCCCTTTATAAGTGGTGTCTTTTTTGCATACATGCCTTTGTAATGGGTGTTTCCTTTTTTACACATTTGTTATGTCACCATTGTTGCACATAATCTGTACATGCTTCTGTTCGTTAATTCATGGCGGATTTGCATGTTTATTTTCCTTCTTGTACATGCCATGTTTAGGAGATTAGAGACATGTCTGCTCTCCCCATTTGGTTAATAAAAGCATAAAAACCAAAATCAATAAATAAGGCACAAACTAGTGACAAATTGCAAATTTTCCCCCACGGTTTAATAAACTTGCAAGTAAAAAACTTAAAGCATGCTTTGCATTCATCATATAGGGCATGCATTTTCTCCTCTCCTGAGTCCGCCTATACAGTTTGCGAAGGACATTTCTCGGTGTCTCATCCTATGGCTTTGGCGTGGGATGAAATATCGGGTCTGTCCCCCCTCGTTCGGGGTCGTGTTGGTGTTAGTAGAGGGTACAGCCTACTGCTTTGGCAGAGGACCAGGCCCCGAAAGCACCACCCGTTCACTGCCTAAGCTTTGGCTGGGATTTAGAACGGGGACCTTAATCTTTCTAACCTTGAGTCGGAGACCTATTCACCCTTGTGTGAACCTAGAGTAGACGGCTTGGTAGGACACCCCTAGATTGCGAGGGAGCGCATACTAGAGGCATTCATGCGTTTTGCATCTCATACCACCATAAACATTGCATCTTTTCTAACTTGTTTGTTTATGTGCATAGGATTCTTGTCAGTGTGCGAGTTCCTTAGCTAGAGCTCGAGAGTTTCCTTTCGCTGACTCTATTTGCGACCCTATTCTCGACCGCGTCTCCCGAGTTATTCGTCACTTTCGACAATAGCTCGTCCTAGGATCCGTCCTACTCTTCCCAGCCGCAGTCCGATCCTTACTCGCTCGCGATCCACCATGGCCCAGTATGCCAGCGAGTCCCTTTCCTCTGCTGTCTAGGAGGAGGTCCTCGTCTTGGGATACACTTCCTTTGTTTCTGTTCCAGTTGTCACTGTTGCCTCCACTTTCGCCTTAGCTTCTGGAGGACCTCCTCCACCACCCCAATTCCGTGTCCCTGTGGCTACCCCGCCTTCCAGACCACTAGCTTGGTCTTCTGTTGCTGTTGGGGCCACAGCAGTTGAGTCTGTTCCTCCCCAGAGCTATGTGTTTTCCAGCCCTCCTCTGACTGCGGCTGTTTCTATAATAGCCTCCCCCCGGTTTGGACAACTGGGGTCCCCGCTTCTTGACTCCTCGTCCCCTGTTTTGCCTCCATCCTCCGGAGCCACCGGCAACGATCCCATGACCGTGCAACTGCAACAAATATCGGCCCTCGCCTAGCAGTTGCAGGGATTGGCAATGGCGCACCAGCCCTTTTCAACGTTGTCCTTCCCGACTCCCGAGTTGCCTTTGCAACCAGCCCTAGGACCACAGCTTCCACCCATTGCACCACCCCCACAGCCGTCGCCATCCCTCGTCTCTCCAGGGGTGTCGGCGTTACCTTTTGTTACATTGTCACAGCACCCACCACAGCATGCATCTCCGTTATCTAGTGGCCAGCCTTCCAGGCTGACGGGAGCATAGCCCGCCATGAGCATTATACCTAAGACCATTCTGGTCCAACAACTCTTGCTCCCACACTCTGCACCACTTGTTGCACCACCCCCTACACTATCCTCATCCTTGTACCAGACACAGGGTTCATTCTTTATCCCACAGCACACAGCACCCATGCACGGGTACACTGGCCATCCTACCGTAGCACCAGACGGCAGAATGGTGGACCCATGCAGTGTACGTGGCACCCGCCTCTACTGCACAATCCACAGCTGCAGTAGCTCCGGATGCTCTCCTCGCGAGAGTAAATGATCTAGATCGCACTCTCCGACAAGTGCAGGGCGGCGACGGCCAGTCCTACCAATTCCGGGACCTCTGTTATTTCCCAAAGGCGACTCCCTCTGAATTTCCAAATCCCAGAATTTGAAAAATACAATGGTAGGTGCTGCCCAATTGCCCACCATAAAGCCTATTGCAGAGACCTCACTCAGCTCCAGGCTGACGAAAGGTTGTTAATCCGCCTGTTCCAGAAGAGTCTCACAAGGCCCACGTTGAAGTGGTTCACTTCCCTCGACATGCCCACCATCAAGACTTGGGACGACCTTACGGAGGCGTTCCTGGAACAGTATTCCTTCAATCACGACTTAGTCCCAAAGTAGGAGGACTTAGTCACTATCAAGCAGAGGCCCCAAGAAACATTTGGGGAGTATGTTAGACGATGGCGCTCCTTGGCTTCACAAGTCAAAGATAGACCCTCCGACGAGGAGTCTATCGAGATTATAATCCGAGGAGCACAACCAGCAGTCATGGCTCTGCTTAGCATTCAGCCAATCCCCACCTTTTCTGCATTGCTCCGATTGGGTGCCCATGTTGAGAGTTCACTACGCGGCGGCATTTTTCCAGCACTCTCTGCATTTGCCAAGCAAGCCACTTCCTCACATAGTGGCGCCAGCAACAGCAATAACTGTAGGATCGAAATAGCTCCTCTAGAGGAGGGGTGAATAGAGAATTAACACTTTTTAATTACTTTGACTACTTTTCAGAGATTAATGAAAATTGCATACAAAGGATATTATTTAACAAGTATAATCAAGCTTAACTACTTATG
>JAMKQA010063421.1:0-12167 GCA_024699735.1 Posidonia australis | reverse complement strand
TACCCACATCTTTTTGGTTTTCGCAGACTTGTCCTTATTGTTTTGCATGATTTTTCATGTATATGGTTTTCCTCGTCTTCCATAATAGACTAGGTGGCAACTCCTGCATTTTGCATTTGTTTTGTTTTTCGACGTGATTTTGCCGACCGATTTCGCATTCTTTTACGGAATCTCCTCGCCGGCATGGTTACAGTCGGTGTACAGGTAGTGGCTCTGGACTGCCGATAGTGAACCAAGTCACTACTGGTGTACAGGAAGTCGCTCGGAATCGACGAGAGTAAACCGAGTCGCATCCGATGAACAGGCAGTGGCGTGAAACCATAGAGACTGAACCGAGTCGTCGCCGGCGTACAAGCAGTGGCTCTGAATCCCTGAAAGTGAACGAGTCGCTGTCGGTGTATAGGCAGCGGCTCGAAACCACCTAGAATGAACCAAGCCACTACTGGTGTACAGGTAGCGGCTCGGAACAGCCGAGAGTGAACCAAGTCACTGCTAGTGTACAGGTAGTGGCTCGTAACCACTGAGAATGAACCATGTCACTGTTTGTGTACTGGCAGCGGCTTGGAACTGCTGAGAGTGAATCAAGTCGTAGCTGGTGTACAAGTAGTGGCTCATAACCACCGAGAGTGAACCGAGTTGTTGTCGGTGTACATGTAGCGATTGGGAACTGCTGAGGGTGAATCAAGTCGCTGATGGTGTACAAGTAGTGGCTCGAAACCGCCGAGAATGAACTGCGTCACTACTGGTGTACAAGCAGCAGCTCGAAACCATCGATCATGAACTATGTCGTTGTCGATGTATAGGCAGCGACTTAGAATCGAGTCGCTGCTGATGTACAGGCAGTGGCTCGTAACCACCGAGAGTGAACTAAGTCGCTGTCAGTGTACAGGCAATGGCTAGGAACTGCCAAGGGTGAACCGAGTCACTGCTAGAGTACATGCAATGGCTCGGAACCACCGATAGTGAAGCGAGTCGCTGATGGTGTACTAGCAGAGGGTCGAAACCATCGAGTGTGAAGTGAGTCGCTATCGGTGTATAGGCAGTGGGTTGGATTTGTCGAGAGTGAACGAGTCAGTACTGTTGATGTACAGGCAGTGGCTTGGAGCTGTCGAGAGTGAACTGAGTCGCTGCCTGTGTACAAGTAATGGCTCAGAACCGCCGAGAGTTTACCGTGTCGCAGCTGGTGTACTGGATGTGGCTTAGAACTGCCAAGAGTGAATCGAGTCACTGCTGGTGTATAGGCAACAGCTCGGAATCGCTGAGAATGAATCGATTCGCTACCGGTGTACAGGCAGTGGTTTGGAATTGCCAAGATTGAACCGTGTCGCAGCTGGTGTACTGGTAGTGGCTCCGAACCACCGAGAGTGAGTCACGTTGCTGCTGGTGTACAGACAACATCTCAGAACTGTCGAGAATTAACTGAGTTGCTGCTAGTGTACAGGTACTGGCTAGGAACCGCGGAGAGTGAACCAAGTCATTGCTAGAGTACATGCAACGGCTTGTAACCACCGATAGTGAAGCATGTCGCTGATGGTGTACTAATAGAAGGTCGAAACCATCGAGAGTGAAGCGTGTTGCTGTTGGTGTACAGGTGGTGGCTTGGATTTGCCAAGAGTGAACGAGTTGCTGCTGATGTATAGGCAGTGGCTCGGAACTGTCGAGAGTGAATTGAATCGCTGCCGATGTACAAGCAATGGCTCAGAACCGTCGAGAGTTTACCGTGTTGTAGCTAGTGTACAGGCTGTAGCTCAAGACTGCCGAGAGTGAATCGAGTTGCTGCCGGCGTACAGGAAACGGCCTGGAGTAGCCGAGAATGAACCGAGTCGTTGCCAGTGTATAGGTAGTGGCTTGGAATTGCCGAGAATGAACTGTGTCACAGCTGGTGTACAACCAGTGGTTCGGAACCGCCGAGAGTGAGGCAAGTTGCTACCGGTGTACAAGCAACGTCTCGAAACTATCGAGAATTAACCGAGTCACTGCCAGTGTATATGTAGCGGCTCGAAACTGCCCAGAGTGAACCAAGTCGTTTCTGGTGTACAAGCCGTGGCTCGGAACCGTCAAGTGTGAACCGAGTCGCTGTCAGTGTACAGGTAGTGGCTCGGATCCTCTGTGAATAAACCGAATCGTTGTCGTTGTGCAGGTAGTGGCTCATAATCTCAAAGAGTGAACTAAGTCGTTGCCGGTGTACAGGTAGTAGCTTGGAATTGACGAGAGTGAACCAAGTCACTGTCAGTGTACAGGAAGTGGCTCGAAACCACCGAGAATGAACCAAGTCACTACTGGTGTACAAGCAGCGGTTCGGAACTGCCGAGAGTGAACCTAGTAGTTGTCGGTGTATAGGCTGTGGCTCGTAACCACCGAGAGTGAACTGAGTCATTGCTAGTGTAAAAGCATTAGTTAGGAACCGTCGAAGGTGAACCGAGTCGCTGTCGTAGTACAGGCAATGGCTTGAAACCGCTAGGAGTGAACCAAGTCGTTGATGGTGTACAAGTAGTGGCTCGGAACCGCCTAGAGTGAATTGAGTCTGTACCTGTGTACAGGCTGTGGCTCAAGACCTCCGAGAGTGTACCGAGTCGCTATCGGTGTATAGGCAGTGGCTAGGATATGTCGAGAGTGAACCGAGTCACCGCCGGAGTACAGGCAACTGCTCAAAGCAACTGAGAGTGTACCAAGTTGCTGATAGTGTACAGGTAGTTGCTCGAAACCGCCGAGAGTGAATCGAGTCGCCGCCAATGTATAGGCAGTGGCTCGGAACCGCCGATAGTGAACTGAGTCACTGCCGGTGTATAGGAAGCAGCTCAGAACCGTCGAGAGCAAACCAAGTCACAGCTGGTGTCCAAGCAATGGCTCAGAACCACCAAGAGTGAACCGAGTCGCTGATGGTGTACTCGCAGTGGCTAAAAACCGCCGTGAGTGAAGTGAGTCGTTGCTAGTGTACAAGCAGTGGCTCGACACCATGTAGAGTGAATCGAGTCGCTGTCGATGTACTGGGAGTGGCTTAGGAGCGCTGAGAGTGAACTGAGTCGCTCCGGTGTATAGCTAGAGGCTCAGAACCGTCGAAAGTGAACCGAGTCGCTGCTGGTGTATAGGTAGTGGCTCAGAACTGTCAAGAGTGAACCATGTCATTGCCGGTGTACAGGCAACGGCTCGGAACCGTCGAGAATGAACCAAGTCACTGCCGGTGTACATGCAGTGGCTTGGAACCACCGAGAGTGAATGGAGTCACTACCAGTGTACTGGCAATGGCTCAGAACCATCGAGAATGAACCGAGTCACTACTAGTGTACAAGAAGCAGCTCGAAACCACTGAGAGAGAATCAAGACGCAGCAAATGTATAGTTAGTGGCTCGGAACCATCGAGAGTTAACCGAGTCACTGCTGGTGTACAGGCAATGGCTTGGAACCACCGAAAATGAACTGAGTCGCTGCCGATGTATAGGCAATGGCTCAAAACCACTTATAGTGAACCGAGTCACTACCGGTGTATAAGCAACGACTCGGAACCGTCGAGAATGAACTGAGTCACTATTGGTGAACAGGCAGCGGCTCGGAACCATTGATAGTGAACCGAGTCGCTACCAGTGTACAGGTAGTGGCTCGAGGCCACCAAGAGTGAACCGAGTCGCTGTCGATGTACTGGTAGTGGCTCGTAACCACTGAGAGTGAACTGAGTCGCTGCCGGTGTACAGGCACCAGCTAGGAGCAGCCGAGAGTGAGCCAAGTCGCTGCTAGAGTATATGCAACTGCTCAAAACCATCGAGAGTGAAGCGATTCGCGGTCGGAATACAAGTAGTGGCTTGGAACTGCGGAGAGTGAATCGAGTCACTACTGATGTACAGGTAGTGGCTCGGAACCACCGAGAGTGAACAAATTTGCTGCTGGTGTACATGCAATGGCTTAGAATCGTTGAGAGAGTACCGTGTCGTAGCTGGTGTACAGGTAGTGGCTCAGAACTGCCGAGAGTGAACTGAGTCATTATCGGTGAACCGGCAGTGGCTTGAAACCATCGAGAGTGAGTTGAGTTGCTGCCGGTGTACAGGCAATGGCTCGGAACCGCCGAGAATGAACAGAATTGCTGCCGGTGTACAGGCAACGGCTCGGAACAGCCAAAAGTGGGCCAAGTTACTACCGGTGTACAAGCAATGGCTCGGAACTATCGAGTGTGAACCGAGTCACTATTGGTGTACAAGTAGTGACTCGGAACTGCCGAGAATGAACCGAATCATTCTTGGTGTACAAGCCGTGGCTCGGAACCGCTGAGAGTGAGTTGAGATGTTGTCGCTGTACAGGTAACAGCTCGGAACCGTTGAGAACGAATCGAGTCACTGCCGGTGTACAGGCAGCAGCTCAGAATAGCTGAGAGTGAATCGAGTTGCTGCCAGTGTACAGGTAGTGGCTCAGAATTGCCATGAGTGAACCGAGTCGTTGCCAGTTTATAGGCAACGGCACAGAATCACCGAGAATGAACTAAGTTGCTGTCGGTGTACAGGCAGTGGCTCAAAACCGCCGAGAGTGAGCTGAGTTGCTGCAGTGTACAGGCAAAGGCTCGTAACCATTGAGATTGAACTGAGCTGCAGCCGACGTACAGGCAGCAGCTCGGAACAGCCAGGAGTGAACCGAGTCGCTACCAGTGTACAGGCAGTGGCTCGGAACCACCGAGAGGGAACCGATTCGCTGCCACTGTAGATGTAGTGGCTCGGAACCATCGAAAATGAACCGAATCGTTGTTGATGTACAGGCAATGGCAAAGAACTGCCGAGAGTGTGTCGAGTTGCTACTGGTGTATAGGTAACGGCTCAAAATTGTCGAGAATGAACCGAGTCGCTGCCGGTGTATGGGCAGTGGCTCGGAAACGCCGAGCGTGAACTGAGTCGTTGTCGGTGTACAGGTAGTGGCTCGAAACCACAATGAATGAACCGAGTCGCAGCCGTTGTACTAGTAGTGGATCAGAACCATCAAGATTGAACCAAGTCGCTAACGGTGTACAACAGTGGCTATGAACCACCGAGAGTGAATCAAGTTGCTACCTGAGTACAGGCAACGGCTCGGAACCACCGAGAGTGTACCGAGTCGCTGATGGTGTACAGATTGTGGCTCGAAACCATCAACTGTGAACCGAATCGCTGCTGGTTTATAGGTAGCGGCTTGGAACCGCCGACAATGAACCGAGTCACAGTCAAGGTACAGACAATAGCTCGGAACCAACAAGAGTGAATCGAGTCGCTGCCAGTGTATAGGCAGCAGCTCAAAACCACCGAGAATGAACCGAGTCCCTGCTGGTGTATAAGTAATGGCTTGTAACCACCGAGAGTGAACCCAGCTGCTGTTGGTGTACAAGCAGTGGCTGGGAACCATTGAGAGTGAACTGAGTCAATGCAAGAGTACAGGCAATGGCTCGGAACAACTAAGAGTGAACGAAGTCACTGATGGTGTACAAGTAGTGGCTCGGAACTGCTGAGAGTGAACCGAGTCACTGCTAGTGTACAAGGAACGGCACGAGACCGCCGAGAATGAACTGAGTCGCTACCGGTGCACAGGCAATGGCTATGAACCACAGAGAGTGAACTGTGTCGCTGCCAGGGTACAGGCAACAGCTCAGAATCACAGAGAGTGAACCAAGCCACTGCTGATATACAGGCAATGGCTGGGGATCGTCGAGAGTGAACCGAGTCACTACAGAAGTACAGGCAACGACTCGAAACTGCCAAGAGTGTACCGAGTCACTGATGGTGTCCAGGTTATGGCTCGAAACCATCGAGTGTGAACCAAGTCGCTACCGATGTACAGGCAGTGGCTCGGAACCGCTGATAGTGAACCAAGTCGCTGCCGGTGTACAGGCAACGGCTCAAAACCATTGAGAATGAACTGAGTCACTGCCAGTGTATAGGCAGCAGTGCGGAACCGTTGAATGTCAACCAAGTTGCTGTCAGTGAACCAGCAGTAGCTGGGACCATCGAGAGTGAACCGAGTCGCAGCCAGAGTACAGGTGGTGGCTCGGAACCGCCAAGAGTGAACCATGTTATTAATGGTGTACAAGTAGTGGCTCGAAACCGCAAAGAGTGAATCGAGTCGCTGCCAATGTACAGGCAACGGCGTGGAACCACCGAGAATGAACTGAGTCGCTGTCGGTGCACAGGCTATGGCTCGGAACCATTGAGAGTGAACCGAGTCGCTGCGGGTGAACCGACAATGGCTCGGAACCACCGAGAATGAACTGAGTCATAGCCGGTGTAAAGGCAGTGGCTCGGAACCGCTGATATTGAATCGAGTCGCTGCCGATGTGCAGGTAGCGGCTTGGAACTGCCAAGAGTGAACCGAGTTGTTGCTGGTGTACATGCAGTGGCTAAAAACCGCCGAGAGTGAACCGAATCACTGCTAGAGTACATGTAATGGCTCGAAACCACCGATAGTGAAGCGTGTCACTGATGGTGTACTGGCTGTGGGTTGAAACCACCGAGAGTGAAGCGTGTCACTATCGGTGTACATGCAGTGGCTTGAAACTGCCGAGAGTGAACCGAGTTGCTGCTGTACAGGTTGTGGCTTGGAACCTTCGAGAGGGAACTACGTCGCTGTTGACGTACAAGCAATAGCTCAGAACCACTAAGAGCGTATCGTGTCGCAGCTGGTGTACAGGCTGTGGCTCAGAATTGCCGAGAGTGAACCGAGTTGCTGCCGATGTACAGGCAATGGCTCGGAATCACCGAGAATGAACCGAGTTGCTGTTGGTGCACAGGCAATGGCTTGGAACTAGCAAGAGTTAGCCGAGTTGCTACTGATGGACATGCAACGACTCAGAACCGTCGAGAATGAACCAAGTCACTGCTGGTGTACAGACAGTGCTTCGAAACAGCCAAGAGTGAACCGAGTTGCTGCTGGTGTATAGGTAGTGGCTTGGAACCGTCGAGAGTGAACTGAGTCGCTGTCGGTGTATAGGCAGTGACTCGAAACCATCGAGAATGAACCTAATTGTTGGTGGTGTGCAGACAGTGGCTCAGAATTGTCGAGAGTGAACCGAGTCGCTGTCGGTGTACAGGCAGCTGCTTGAAACCACCAAGAATGAACCAAGTCACTGCTGGTGTACAGGCAGCGGCTCGAAACTGCCGAGAGTGAACTGAGTCACTGCCGGTGTACAGGCAGTGGCTCGTAACCACCGAGAATGAACCAAGTCGCTGCTGCTGTACAGGCAGTGGCTCGGAACCGCTGAGAGTGAACCGAGTCATAGTTGGTGTACAAGTAGTGGCTCGTAACCACCGAGAGTGAACCGAGTCGTTGCCGGTGTACAGACAACGGCTGGGAACTATTGAGGTTGAACCAAGTCACTGCTAGTGTACAGGCAGCGGCTCGAAACTGCCGAGAGTGAACTGAGTCACTGCTGGTGTGCAGGTAGTGGCTCGTAACCACCGAGAATGAACCAAGTCGCTGTTGCTATATAGGCAGTGGCTCGGAACCGCCGAGAGTGAACCGAGTCGCAGCTAATGTACAAGTACTGGCTTGTAACCACCGAGAGTGAACCGAGTCATTGCCAGTGTATAGGCAGCGACTGGGAACTGCTGAGGGTGAACCGAGTCGCTGATGGTGTACAAGTAGTGGCTCGAAACTGCCGAGTCACTGCTGGTGTACAGGTAGCAGCTCGGAACCACCAATCGTGAACCGTGTCGCTACTGATGTATAGGCAACGACTTAGAACCAAGTCACTGCCAGTGTACAGGTAGTGGCTCGTAACCACCGAGAGTAAACCGAGTCGCTGTTGGTGTATAGGCACCAGCTAGGAACCGCTGAGAGTGAACCGAGTCACTACTAGAGTACATGCAACGGCTTTGAATCACCGATAGTGAAGCAAGTCGCTGATGGTGTACTAGTAGAGGGTCGAAACCACCGTGAGTGAAGTGAGTTGCTGTCGGTGTACAAGCAGTGGCTTGGATTATCTGAGAGTGAACCGAGTCACTACTGATGTACAGGCAGTGGCTTGGAACAGCCGAGAGTGAACTGAGTGGCTATCGGTGTACAAGCAATGGCTCAGAACCATCAAGAGTTTACCGTGTCTCAACTGGTGTACAGGCTGTGGCTCGGAACTGCTGAGAGTGAATCGAGTCTCTACCTGTGTACAAGCTCCGGCTTGGAATCACCGAGAATGAACCAAGTCGCTGCGGGTGTACAGGCAGCGGCTTGGAATTGCCGAGAGTGAACCTTGTCACAGCTGGTGTACAAGCAGTGGCTCGGAACTACCGAGAGTGAGCCGAGATGTTGCTGGTGTACAGGCAACAGCTCTGAACCGTCGAGAATTAACCAAGTCCCTGCCAGTGTACAGGTAGCAGCTTGGAACAACTGAGAGTGAACCAAGTCGCTGCCGGTGTACTGGTAGTGGCTTGGAACTGCCATGAATGAACCGAATCATTGTCAGTGTGCAGGCAGTGGCTCGGAATCGCCGAGAGTAAACTAAGTCGTTGTCGGTGTAGAGGTAGCAGCTCGTAACCGACGAGAGTGAACCGAGTCACCGTTGATGTACAGGTAGTGGCTCGAAACCAACGAGAATGAAACAAGTCGCTGCTACTATACAGGCTTCGGCTCGAAACTGCCGAGAGTGAACTGAGTCGCTGCTGGTGTAAAGGTAGTGGCTCGTAACCATCGAAGTGAACTGAGTCGTTGTCGATGTACAGGCAGTGGCTGGGAATCGCCGAGGTTGAACCGAGTCTGTATCGCAGTACAGGCAGTAGCTTGGAACCATCGAGAGTGAAGCGAGTCCCTGCCTGTGTACAAGCAATGGCTCGGAACCTCCGAGAGTGTACCGAGTCGCTATAGGTGTATAGGCAGTGGCTAGGATCCGCCGAAAGTGAATCGAGTCACTACTGAAGTACAGGCAATGACTCAAAGCAACCGAGAGTGTACCGAGTCGATGATGGTGTACAAGTAGTTGCGCGAAACCGCTGAGAGTGAACCGAGTCACCACCAGTGTACAGGCAGTGGCTCGGGACCACCGATATTGAACCGAGTCATTGCCGGTGTACAGGCAACCACTTAGAATTGACGAGAGTAAATCGAGTCGCATCCGATGAACAGGCAGTGGCGCGAAACTGTAGAGACTGAACTGAGTCGTCGCTGGCAAACAGGCAGTGGCTCGGAATCCCCAAAAGTGAATCGAGTCGCTGCTAATGTACAGGCAGCAGCTCGAAACCACCTAGAATGAGCCAAGCCGCTGCAGGTGTACAGGTAGCGGCTCGGAACCGCTGAGAGTGAACCAAGTCACTGCCAATTCACTGGTAGTGGCTCGAAACCACCTAGAATGAACCAAGCCGTTGCTGGTGTACAGGTAACGGCTTGGAACCACTGAGAGTGAACCAAGGCGCTGCCGGTGTACAGGTAGTGGCTCGTAACCGCCGAGAGTGAATTGAGTCGTTACCGGTGTACATGCAGCAATTGGGAACTGCTGAGGGTGAATCGAGTCGCTGATGGTGTACAAGTAGTGGCTCGAAACCATAGAGAATGAATCAAGTCACTGCTGGTGTACAGGTAGCGGCTCGAAACCGTCGATCGTGAATCGTGTCGCTGCGATGTACAGGCAGCGGCTTAGAGCTGAGTCACTGCCGGTGTACAGGCAGTGGCTCGTAACCATTGAGAGTGAACCGAGTCTCTGCTAGAGTACATGCAACGTCTCAGAACCACTGATAGTGAAGCGAGTCGCTGATGGTGTACTAGTAGAGGGTCGAAACAATCGAGAGTGAAGTGAGTCGCAGTCGGTGTACAGGTAGTGGCTTGGATTTGCCGAGAGTGAACGAGTCACTACTGATGTACAGGCAATGGCTCAGAACTCCCAAGAGTGAACTGAGTCCTTGCCAATGTACAAGCAATGGCTCAGAATCGCCGAGAGTTTTCCATGTCGTAGTTGGTGTACAGGCTGTGGCTCAGAACTGTCGAGAGTGAATCGAGTCATTGCTGGTGTATAGGAACCGGCTAGGAACCACCAAGAGTGAACCGAGTCATTGCTAGAGTACATGCAACGGCTCGGAACCACCGATAGTGAAGCGAGTCACTAATTGTGTACTAACAGAGGGTTGAAACCACCGAGAGTGAAGCGAGTCATTGTCGGTGTACAGGCAGTGGCTTGGATTTGCCGAGAGTGAACGAGTCGCTGCTGATGTATAGGCAGTGGCTCGAAACTGCCGAGAGTGAACTGAGTCACTGCCAGTGTACAAGCAATGGCTCAGAATCGCCGAGAGTTTACTGTGTCGCAGTTGGTGTACAAGGTGTGGCTCGGAATTGCCGAGAGTGAATCGAGTCATTGTCGGTGTACAAGCAATGGCTCGGAATCGCCGAGAATGAACCAAGTCGTTGCCGATGTACAGGCGGTGGCTTGAAATTGCCGAGAGTGAACCGTGTCACAGTTAGTGTACAGGCAGTAGCTCGGAACCGCCGAGAGTGAGCCAAGTTGCTGCCAGTGTACAGGCAACGTCTTGGAACTGTCGAGAATTAACGGAGTCACTACCATTGTACAGGCAGCGGCTCGGAACAGCCAAGAGTGAACCGAGTCGTTGCCGGTGTACAGGTAGTGGCTCGGAACCGTTAAGAGTAAACCGAGTCGTTGTCGGTGAAGAGGTAGTGGCTCAAAACCACCGTGAATAAACCGAATCGTTGTCGGTGTGTAGGCAGTGGCTTGGAATCGCCAAGAGTGAACTAAGTTGTTGCCGGTGTATAGGCAGTAGCTCGGAATTGACGATAGTGAACCTAGTCACTATCGGTGTACAGGCAGTGGCTCGAAACCACCGAGAAGGAACCGAGTCACTGCTAGTGTACAAACAGTAGCTCGAAACCACCGAGAGTGATCTGAGTCGCTGTCGGTGTATAGGCTATGGCTCGTAACCACCGAGAGTGATCCGAGTCATTGCCAGTGTACAAGTAGCAGTTGGGAACCGCAAAAGGTGAACCGAGTCACTATCGCAGTGCAAGCAGCAGCTCGGAACCACTAAGACTCAACCATGTCGCTGATGGTGTACAAGTAGTGGTTCTGAACCACCGAGTGTGAATCGAGTCCCTGCATGTGTAGGAGTAGTGGCTCGGAACCTTCGAGAGTGTATCGAGTCGCTATTGGTGTATAGGTAGTGGCTAGGATCTACCGAGAGTGAACCAAGTCACTGCCGGAGTACAGGTGTAGACACCCCAATTTTCTGATTTTGCAGGAAGGAGATGTGGTGGCTGAGCCCATTTAACCTTAATTTGGCCCATTTATTTCATGGAAGCCCACTTGGCCCTATGAAGGCCCACATAGGCCCATTAAAACCTGATTGAGCTTACTTGGGCCCAAAAGACCTATTTAGCCCTGATTAACTCTTTTAAAACTCTTCAACTTGTTTTGCGCCCACCTAAACCCATTTAGGCCCACGGGGGCCCACAAGGCCCACATAGGCCCATGGAGGCCCATGAAGCCCACAAAGGCCCACAATGGCTCAACCCACATTTTCTCCTATTTGTATTTTCACCAAAATCAAACCTATTTCTTCCTTTTCTTCCAAAATTAAACCCAATACCATATTCATTTTTTTCCCCTTCATTTACCAAAGTTTTTCCTACCCAGATATTTAAATATTTCACTCATTTTTCTTCCTTCCCCACTGAATTCGATTTCTATACATATAACTCCTCGCAATTTCAGTTCAGCCACCTTTCTACACTGAACTCAGCACAAGTCCTTCTCACCGTCGATCCAGGGAATTGTCCCAGCATCTCCAGCCATTAGAGTCGTCACCGGAGGGGGCCAGGATCGCCGTTGGTTGCTGTCGGCGATCAAGGAGGCAGCTGGGGAACATTGGTTAGCAATCAGTTGGTCGGTTAGAGGTTGGTCTGTTCAGTTAGTAATTTTGTTAGCAGATCGTTGGTTGTCAGAGGAGTGGGGGGCAATCTGTTATGAGGAGTTGTTGGGTTCCGTCACCTATATAAGGAGGGGGAAGGCAATGGTTCCAATCATTGCTTCCAGAGCTCCGGCGAAGTGAGTACTGCCAGGTACACACAGATCCCCTCCCAGTTGTTTGAATTTTAATCCTCTAGCCTCTCCTCCTCTTCCTGGAGTGCTTCTAAGGGATCTAGAGTGATCCCTTGGCTAGCGAAACTCCGTCGTGCCCTGTTGTCGCCATACTCCGACGACAGAGGTGGGGGGGGGGGGGGGGGGGGGCAAACTA
>JAMKQA010063420.1:0-11152 GCA_024699735.1 Posidonia australis | reverse complement strand
AATTAGGGTTTTGAGTTTTAATTAGGGTTTATTTAGGGATTTTGAGTTAATTAAGGTTTATTTATTGATTAATTGGGATTTTCCTGTTTATTTGGTTTTTTTGGGTTTAATTAGGGTTTTTGGATTAATTAAGGTTTTAAATGTTTATTAATTAAGGTTTTTAATGGATTTTAATTTCTTTTTACTTGATTAGGGTTTTATTGAATTTTAAGTTGATTTAAGTGGATTTTAGCTGGATTAAGTGGATTAGGATTTATGGTTGGATTTTTAAGTGGATTTAATTGGATTTTGTTTGATTAGGGTTCTTGTTAGGGTTTTGTTGGATTTTAGGTGGATTTTAGCTGGATTAAGTGTTTTATTTGTTTTTCAGTGGATTTTAAGTTGGATTAAGTGTTTTATTTGTTTTTAGTGGATTTTAATGGGGTAGTGTTTTACTAGGTCTGGTGGGCTAGTGTGGATCTGATTGGGACCTATGTGGACTAGGATTTTGGTGGTCGCGACCAGAGCATCAACCGGAGGAGCCTGCTGCCAAATGAGCTCAAAATTGGGGTGTCTACAGAGACAATGTATTTTAATAATGAGAATAAATATCAGTGTTTGTGCTCTAGAATTTGATTTCTTATAATTATGAGAATGTGTGTTGTTGATTGAGTTGCATTTGTGAATTGTTTTCACGATTTGGGCTCTTGTTTTCTCTCTGACTCTATTCAGTAAGGGTCACGCCAATGGTATAGGGGGGGTAATGTAGGTGAGAGGACCAGGTGGACCTAGAAAGCGAGTCTACTAGGTGCGAAAAACCAGCGAGTAATAGTGGCGGGAGTTCCCAACACGTAGCCTTGAAAACAGTAGCTACAATGAAACGTTGCCTGATGCATGCTGCTACAAAGCTCACCGACCCCATCGCTTTGCCAGTGCTTGACGCACTGCTTGCTTCGGCTACCACATCCCCGGTATTCTTGGACAATTGGGGGAGGATTGGAGGCATTTTAAAAGACTAGCCTTCCTACGTTGGGTGAAAGGAAAAAGAAGGGGGGGAATAAAATAGAGAACGAGAGGAGGAGAGAGAGAAGCATGACTTGAGGGAAAGGGAGGAAATCCATTGAAGTCCGTCGGAGCTCAACCACTAGAGAAGAGCCATCGCCGATGTAGGCCGAGTAGTCGATGAAGCACGAACCCCCGTAGAGCTCGCTGGAGATCATCGGAAGTTCACCGGAGAAGGAAAAATGTCGATGAACTCCAAACTATACGCCCCCCTTGTTTTCTCTCTGGAATCATACTCCAATGTTAATGAATACGTAAAAGAACATGCCTAAGATTAATAAATGAAGGAATTTAACATGGATTGCATGAATAATAGGTGGATTCTCCATGACAGTGTTGGTTTATGAATTTCCAGAGAAATATCATGTTAAATCATGAATTTTGGTGAAATGGATGGGAAGATATGTTAATCCATGCTTTGGATGTGTAAATATGTCTTGTTATATGTCGTGCATGCTTTGTGGATGTTTTGGAGAATTTTTACGGGATTTTCAATATGTTTTCAAGCTACTTGTGCTTTTTGAGTTTTTCTGCAAAACTACTAACGTGACTAATGGGCGAGTACTACCAGCACAGGCCTTTGGCACGACCAGGTCACTGATGCCTTTGGCAAGGAAATGCCGCACGAGTGTCCGATGCGAGATGTCAGCGTGAGCAACTATTTTCAGTAAATACAAATGGTCTGTTTTTAGTAGTTTTTTTTTAAAATAAAATGTTATTAAATGCTTATCAATGCATGGAAAATTATTTTGAAGTGTTTTTTGTCATAATAAATTCCTAAATTGAGTAGGAAATACTTAAAGTAGATTTTGATGATAGTGTGATTTTAAAAGAGATTTTAATCTGAGTAATCGTGGATCGACTCACCAAAATTAACACATTTCTTGCCTATGAGAGTGAATCTCCCATTACTACAGTTAACAAAGTTGTATGTAACTGAGATAGTTCAAATGTATGGGGTTTCAGTGTCGATTGTTTCTGTCTGAGACACCAGGTTTACATCGAAGCTCTAGGGGACGTTGCAAGGAGCCTTTGGCATCATATTGAATTTCAGCTTAGCTTTCCACCCTCAAACAGATAGACAGATGGAAAGGACTATCCAGACATTGGAAGATATGTTATGGACTTACACTTTAGACTTCAGAGGGAGCTGGAAAGATCATTTACCATTAATTGAATTCACCTACAATAACAACCATTATTTCAACATCAAAATGGCACAGTATGAGGCATTGTACGGTAAACCTTACAGGACACTGACTTGCTAGAATGAAGTAAGCGAGAGACAACTCGTGAACCCAGACATTGTACAGTAGTATGTAGATAAAGTGGATCTGATAAGAAAGAGACTGGCAATAGCATAGAACATGCAAAAGAATTATACTGACTGGAGGTGTAGACCTTTCAAATTTGAGGTAAGAGACTTTGTTTTCCTAACGGTGTCACCTACAAAAGGAGTGACAAGATTTAGAAAGCAGGGAAAGTTGAGTCCTCACTACATTAGATCCTACACCCCTCTTTGGATGTAGAATAAGAAAAGTAGGAATAAGTGGAAAGTGGTATTAGTATTCTGATAGTATTACTATTCAGTTTGGAAGTGATTTTCTTTTAAAGGTGAATAAGTGTGTACAGGGAGATATTCTGGTTTGGATGAAAAGTGGAATAAGTATTGAAATAAGTGGAAAACATGTAGATTAATAATAATTAACTTAATTATTAATATATATATCTAGTTTAAAATATGTATATATTATATTATATTTGTATTAATTTTTAGATAAAAAATAAACACACCGTATACATACATGTATGAGAATAACTTAGTAGAATAACTTTATTCTACCTTTCCCTTGGAATAGCTATTCTGGAATAAGTAAATCAGAATAAAAATTACAATTCTGCTTTTATTCTACTTTTTAACTTGCCAAACGGAATTACTATTCCAATTCTGCCTTTATTCCACCCTTATTCTTACATCCAAACAAGGGCTACAGGATCCTCAGAAGGATTGAAGAAGTTACCTACAGGTTAGATTTGCCTCCAAAGCATTCAAGCGTGCATAATGTTTTTCACATCTCAATGATGAGAAAGTATTTGGCTGATGTATCCCAAGTGATTCCAGTTCAGCTAGAAGAGCTGTAGGAGGATTTGTCCATGGTGGAAGATGTTGTGTGGATACTTGATCTAAAAGAACAAGTCCCTAGGAATAAAGTAATCCCTTTTGTACTGATTCAATGATAGCACTATGGCATTAAGGAGGCTACTTAGGAGCAAGAGGCGGACATGCAGTCTCTGTACCCCCACTTGTTCTATTAGCAGCGAATTTTGGGAATGAAATTCATTTAAGAGGGGTAAGATGTAACATCCAGAGTTATGGTAAAGACAATGTATTTTGATAATGAGAATGGATATCAATGTTTTTGCTTTAGAATTTGATTTCTTATGATTATGAGAATGTGTGTTACTGATTGAGTTGCATTTGTGAATGATTTACATGATTTGGGCTCTTATTTTCTCTCTGGCTCTATTTAGTAAGGGTCAAGAGAATAGTATAAGCGGGTAATGTAGGGGAGAGGACCAAACAGACCTAGTAGGCAAGTCCACTAGGCGTGGAGGATCAATGATGTGTCTTATTTAATTACCGCAAGTGCACGGTGTACTATGTAATACGTGGCAAATACGGATCGAATCCCATGGAGAAAAGTGTTCCAAAAATAAAGAATATTATCAATTATTGAGATGGAAATGGAGAGATGTTGATTAAAGACTAAACACTTAAGAAAAATTCAGAATAAATGAAAAGCTAGGATTTTCAAATCCATTCATGTAAATATAAATGCATAATTAAATCCACTCTAAGTTTCTCGATTGATCTAAATAATTTAATTCAATGATTCTTATCTTAACAACATAATCTATGCAATGTATCATAAACTATCAAGTCAAGGAATAAAAACACACAAATCAAATTAAATCAAATGATATATGATGGAATTGAGATTATATACACAACCCCTAATTAAATCTTCCCTAAGCATAGACTAAAAAGATGAAATCAATGTTAATTTATCAAAGTTTTTCGATTCATTGAATGATCTATGTAATATACATCCAACCTACATATTCATTGCATTAAATCAAATGATCTATGAAGAAACTGCAATTATACACATAGTCTTCATTCTAATCTTCCCTAAGCATAGACTAAAAAGAGAATCTCAATATTAATCTATCAAAGTTTATCAATGTTATGAGGTTATTATGCAATATACATCCAGTTCACATGATCATAGCATTAAGCATAAAGAAAAAACATAGAACAATTTAATCATGACATCTAATATTATATGAACTTCATCTCAATCCTAGATCTAAAACTTAGCCACACATGATTACATAAAACATAAAAATAAAAGAGAAGGAGGAAGGAGAAGTGGAAGACAAAATGTAAAAACAAATAACTTTATTGAAATAGAACCTGGAATTACAAATGATCTTCAAGGTCTTCCACAATCTCTCCTTTACAACAAATGAAAAACAACAACTATCTAAAACCTAGAAGATTAAATTCCTCTATTCTTCTATACAAAGGGTCCTTTTATTGATTTACAAGGACTTCCTCACGTCTGAAACAAATCCATATAAATAAAAAACGATTTTTATATTTGCTTACAAGATGTTTTCCAACACAAGCCAACCATGCCTAAAGACATAGTCAAAGCCACTATTTGGGCGCCTAGGGGGCGCCCAATAGCCCCTGGGCGCCTCCCAGGTGCCTGGGTCTTCCGGGACCATTTCTGACTCGGTCCCCCATTGATCAATTCTTCTTTATTATATTTTTGGGATATGGAAAACGCAAATTTGACCTCTTGACGTATCTTTGGAATTTTCCATGTAAATATCTTCCTTTTTGGCACAATTATTCTGCTCCCCCTGTTTTTCCTAGGTTCCTACAAAATTTACATAAAACGCCTCGAGAAACATTATTTATATACAAAATAGGTAGATATGAGAATAAAATATGTATACATAATGAATTCATCAACCAGCGACTAATAGTGGCACGAGTTCCCAGCACGTAGCCCTGAAAACAATAGTTGTAGTGAAATGTCGCCTAACACCTGCTGCCACAAAACCCGTTGACCCAGCTGCTTCGCCAACCCCTAACGCATTGCTCGCCTCGATTGCTACATCCCCAAGATTCTTGAACAACTAAGGGAGGACTGGAGGCTTTTTAAAAGGCTAGCCTTCCTACATTGGGTGAAAGGGGAAAAAAAAGGGAAAAAATACAGAACGAGAGGGAGAGAGAAAAAGAGAAGTGTGACTTGAGAGAAAGGGAGGAGATTTGTCGGAGTCCACCGAAGCTCGATCGCTAGAGGAGAGCCATCGCTAGTGTAGACCGAGTCGTTGATGAAGCACAGACACCTGGAGAGTTCACTAGAGATTGCCGAAAGCTCGCTGGAGAAGGAAAAACGCTGGTGAACTCCAAACTGTACGCTTCTCCTTGTTTTCTCTCTAGAATCATGCTCCAATGTTGATGAACATGTAGAAGACCATGCCTAGGATTGATAAATGATGGAAGTTATCATGGATAGCATGAATAATAAGTGGATTTTCCATGATAGTGTTGGGTAATTAATTTCTAGAGCACATTAAATCATAAATTCTGGTGAAATGGATGAGAAGATATGTTAATCCAAGCTTTAGATGTGTAAATATGTCTTGTTATATGTCGTGCATGGTTTGTGGATGTTTTGGAGAATTTTTATGGGATTTTTAGTATGTTTTTGAGCTACCTGTGTTTTTTGAGTTTTTCTGTAAAACTATTAGCACGACTAGTAGGCAAGAACCACAAGCATGGGCCTTTGCGTGACCAGGTCGTGGATGCCTTTGGCGCAGAGATGTCGGGCGAGTGTTCGGCACGATATGCCAACGCGAGTAGTTGTTTTCAGTAGATGCAAATGGTTTATTTTTAGTAGTTTTTTCTGAAAATAAAAATGTTATTAAATGCTTAAAAATGCATGGAAAATGATTATAAAGTGTTTTATGTGATAATAAATTCCTAAATTGAGTAGGAAATACTTAAAAGTGGATTTTGATGATAATGTGGCTTTGAAAGAGAATTTAAAAGAGATGCATATGTTTTAAAAGGAATTACCGAATTACCAAGATTTGTAAGAACCACATTTAAGCCGACAGGCCGTACCGACAAGGGGTATTGAGATCTCTATGTGGTCGGAGACGCATCCTAGGTCATGGTTACTGAGTTTGGTCTAAGGAGTGAGCCTTGTGACTGTTGTGGTACTACAGAACCTAAGGTATTGGAAGACCTAGACTACCCTTAGTGCTAATGCTAGTTGGGTCTGTGGGGTTAGAGTCCCTAGGTGCTCGAGGACCAAGGACGTCGTGAGGACACATCCTGTGCTTGTACCAGTGTGGCATGCTACTTTGAGGCTACAACCAGGACAGTTGAACTCCTACGCAAGGTGGTTCACCACGGCAGTGCAGTGTAATCAGGGATGAAGCTTCGCCAACTGCTTGTGGCCAGGTTAGTCACCTGTAGCCAGGATGATGCAATAGGTTTTAGTTTGGATTGAGAATTATGTGTGGTTTTTGTTAGTTCTAGCCATGGTTTTGTTATGATTTGAGATATGAAATGAATTGTGATTTGGGCTAGATTCTAGATGAGAAATTGCTTCATGAAATGCATGAAAATGATTTACAAATGTACATGAAATTTTAAAAGAGAAATGACAAGAAAGTTTTGAAAAGACATGATTTAGAAATGGTTTTTCAAATTACATGTGTTGGCTTTTTGGTGTTCGTGGTCTCTTCGCACTTTGGTAGTTGATTAGGGTTTTTTTGCTGGTTTTGGTTTTGGGACGTGTACTGGGTGATCATGATGTCACTCACGTGTGGTTTTTATTACTATTGTCACAGGTGCACAGTTGGAGGTATAGTCTTGTTCTAATGCTTATTTAATTATTTAATTGCTTATTTCAGGTCTAGTAGTTAGTTTTGATTATTTAATTGCTTATTCTTGTTAATTTAGATTTAATAAATTATTTAGATAGTATCTGTACTTTTGTGTAGCGTTGGAGCATTACATGTTGCCAACGACCTCTTCCCTTCTCCAACGAGCCAGCCACATCCTTCATCGGTGACCCCTCTCTTCTCAGTGAGGACGTCCGACGAACACTCTGGTGAGTCAAACCTCTGACGACTGCCTCCCCCCTCTCTCTCTCTCTCTCTCACATTTCTCTTTCTTCTTTTTTCTCTAATTTTCCTTTTGGTTTCTCCCTCCCATTCTTCTTCATCGGTCAACATCAGCTCTCTTTTTTCACCATTGTCACCGACAACCGCTGGGAATCGCGAGCGCAGGTGGTGCAGGGTAAGGCATTGGATAACGAAGGTGGCGATCCATTATAGTCATTCTGATAAAGGCGGCTAATTACTGTAATATAACTACACGTTGACTATTTGCATTGGTTAATTCTGCCTACAATTCGCACCTCTAACATCCGCCTAGATGTCATGCCTAGAAGTTGCGCCTATTTTAGCTGCCGACTATATGCACCTGGCCCATATAGAACTGTGCCGACAAAACATCACATGCATAACTAGGAAAACCATTTACTACTTCACCATGATTACTAGCAAACATTCTCATAATCACAGGTAACTATATTCTAGCTCATCTAGATTACGCAAAAGTGGCTATCTATTTCCAATACACAATTACATCATATCTGGATTCTTGGATCATCAATCCCACGGTCCCATTCCGCGATCAATTCCTAGGATGCAGATGTTACAGGTTTAGACTAGTGGTAAAGCTAGGAATTATATACTAGAGGGGCTAATATATAATTACAATATAATTCAAAAAGATTAAGTTCAGTAAGCTGCTAAAAGAGATGAAGTTGTAATACATTAAAGGTCTATGATTACATTTTAAAATATAATAAAAAGATAACTACAACTGTCTTCGATGAGGTTTTATTTTCGATTAGTATTGCATGATAACTTTATTGTCAACATGATCTGATACATCCTTCAATATAGGTCACCCAACTATTATTCATCCGTTAATCTCCCATTCATTTGCACAACCAATTCTTCATAGTATTTATTGTAGAAAATGATCTTTAAGTTGTGACAATGATAATTTGTAGTGACGTCAATGGTAACTTTATTAGTAAATAAACTAATGGCAACACTTTATATTTCTTCCTTTCAACAATCTTCTCTACTAAAAAACCAATTCCATTTAACTTAGAAAAATCAAATTTGGAAGCATATCATCAATATAATTACAAAGTTGAACATCAAGAACCAAAAGCTCAAGAGTTGGGAATTCAATTTAATAAAACTCAGCTAGATGCATCTACTTGTCCTTATAAAAAGTGGAAAATGAATCACTAAGTTGTGGACATGCTATATAAAGAAGTAATTCTATGTTTAATATTTAGGATTATTGGATATTTTACATTATTTTAGTAGGGGCTAATTTTCAAATCAAGGATTTAAATAGATGAGACTATTGAATCTTTGCCAAAATTGAGGGGACTAGAGTGCCCCCATGGCCCCCCTTGGCTTCGCCAATGGTTTGGACCAACACATTCACCCTAACAGATATGTCAAATACGAGTAGAATCCATAACAAACCACAAGGAGCAGTGTTAAGAATACACATAGTGCAAAATGATGAAACATATCGTGCAACAAAGATTATGGACACGTCTATTTGTAGCAATTTATTTTCGAGTTGAATTTCCAAATTTACACTGATATTGCTTCTTCACTAATGTTGCTTCACATGTCTGTCACTTGTAAACTGGTAAAAACAATTTTCGAACTAACAGCACTTAAATGTCTAAAACTAGTAGAAGCATGACTACCATTTTAATTAATAGTGGAGCTTAATACTAACAACAGGGACAAGGAAATGAAGTCGGTTACCCTTTCCTTCCCACTAAATATAAACCAGATCCATGTGTCAGGGATACTCCTACTTGAAGCTTCTTGTTCTGTGCATCCAATTGCAAATTTTGTGGGTATCTGTAGTTGTATATTGCATCCCGAATAAAAGCAAGTCAAAGTACCAGCGTCACCAAAACTGATGAATTATTGGAAATACTAGATTAAGATGTTTCCACCACAACAAAACTATGCGCAAAACCATGGGTAAAATTCCATCTCCAAAGCTACCAATCCATGGCCACTGGGAGTACAAACTGGTCACAGGTTACGTTCATGAGTTCTGCTGATCTGTTGTCAATGCTTGATTCACTACTTTAGCATAAGATAATGTACAGACTTAATTGTTGCAGATACATTTCGTTGTTAACTTCATACGCCATCTTTCTTTAGAGACTTCCAATAACAATTGAGATGACCCAAACAAGATTAGCACGAACTAAAACTTTTTACTAAAGAAAACATATACCGACGAATAGAAGTACAGTTTATATGAAATGCCCATGACGTGAACTGATAGCGGCTTAAAGAGCTAAAAAGAAGAGATTACTGATTCCTTAACACCAAAGTTTGATGACATGGTCATCTTAGCTGATAATTGAGTTTACCCACTCACAAAGTGCAGTAGAGAGATGCTCTGTGCGTGCCAGTTTTTGTCCTATCTTCCTGCATTTCCTGATCTGCTGATCTCGGTTGTGAACATGCAGTGAATTATGATCAACATACAATTAACCCCTGCTTCCATGGCCTTACATGATCCATTATAATATTACCAGTTATGTTTTGTATAACAACTTAAGGGTGCTTTTGAAAGGGGAAGTGTTTTCTTGTGGGTAAGTTCTTCAAGAAAAATTGTTTATACTGGGAAAGAAGTCTCAATCCTATGCATTTTCTTATGGGTTAGTTCTTGACTATGGAATTCCATTTAAAAAGAGAGAAGAAATTATCCCTTCCTTCTTTTGCAGAGAAATTAACTTTAATTGCCCATTCATTTCATGGACTAGTACCCAACCAGAATTCAAGTGACTTCCTAGGAAATCCCTTGCCTTTTCCCCATCTCACCAGTCTTTCCTTCTATAATTCGGTTCACAAGTCACAATTTGTCTAAAACTGAATAATATAATTTCCTCCTAGGAACATTGTCGTTGAGGACTGTGTATGTGGCATCAAAATGTTCAATATGACACTCCATGATACATGGAGCAAATAAAGGATGACACGTGGCAACCGAAGGTCCCCATCGAAACCACAATGAACTGACGGAGATGATGACGATGACATCGACGGCAGCACCAAAAACTAAAAGATTAGACAAATGGCCAAATTGTTAGAGGTCGTAAACCGACTTTATTATCCACATTGCTAGTGGATGAATACCGCCTTTATTTGTGGGTACGTAAGCATCTTTGAAACATGCGTGGAAACTTATATGATCTTAGAGGCCACTAGCCCTATTACACGATAAAATAGGAAAAAGAGAAGGCACTAAACGTCTCTTAGAAAGGTGTTAATGTGACCTTTTTCAATTTATTTTTTTTTAAATTCGATTGAGTAAAGATTTGTGCGCAACTTCATATACAACGTAAAATTATACAACCACATGCATGAACTTAAGAATTCATTGGAAAATCTTAAGTACTTAATTGATCAGAATTGAAAGGATCTTCTCACCAACAATACCAATTTCTTGTGGGAATTATCCGCAAGGCATTTTACCAACTAAATAAACATATCACAACGCCATCAATGATATAGAGACAAGATGCAAAAATCTTATCTTGTGTAGCATTAAATATGTGAAGAAGGATATATATTATATATATATATACAAACATACATATACATACACATATACATGCATATATATGTGTGTGTGTGTCAATGTGTGTGTATACACATATATATATATATGTATGTGTGTGTGTCTCTATATATATAGAGAGAGAGAGAGAGAGTAATGATCAGGTAGGGTCCTGCCTTACTTAAGAAAAGTAGGGCCCATGCATATTTTCAGTAAACTATGTATATTTTAATCAACAATTTACTGAAATTATAATTTCAATCATTTTCAATAAATACTGAAATTATCTTTTCAGTAAACACTAAAATTAATTTTTCAGTAATTTATGAA
>JAMKQA010063417.1:0-13975 GCA_024699735.1 Posidonia australis | reverse complement strand
GGTGATCTTCAGAGGGGTTTTGAGTGGTGCTGCAGTAAAGATCTCGTACAGATCTGAGGTACTGAGGAGCTGGAACGGCGTGGTTGAATCATTTGAGCAACCAGGAAGCGTGTAGATCGAAGCCGGCGGAGAAGGATTCATTTTCCCTTTTGTTTTTATGTCTGTTGCTTGTTATTGTGTTAGATCAATATATGTCAGTCATTTATCAGTATTTTGCATGTTTGTGTATTGGTTTAGTTGTTTGTTTAGTGATAAAACTTTGACAGTAGATCTCCATAGATATTCGTTTTGGGTTCTTATTTGTGCATGTTTGCAGTCCAGTATGTTATTTAATTTTAGATCTGTGTTTTTATTTTAGTTTGCTCGAGCTTTGTGCTAGTTCCTTTGTAGTATTATAGTACGTTAAGTTCTGAATCAGTAGGGTTAATAAATCTTAGTTTTTTTAGCGTAAAATATCAACATTTCATAGCATATATCGCAGGAGTGTTTCTGCCGTTTTCTGGTTTGTTGCAGTCTGAGTTTTCTCTTCAGTTTATCATTTATTCACCTCATTATAGTGCTGTTAGGATCCATATCTGTGGAGTTGAGTAGAAGATTGTGATCTTAAGAGATTAATCACGGATAAACAGTCATTGGTGTGATTTATAGATGCTTATTTTCAGATCTACAGCCAAGAATTTATTACTGTTTGATTCATTCAAGTTTTAGCATTGGTGGTTTTTTTCCTCACCAGTAAATTTAAGTTTAGTAATTTTTGCTTGAAAGTTCATCTCATAAGCTTCAATTGATACTGATTTCGTCGAGTTTTTATTTGTGGGCTGAGAGTTACAATTTTGTGAAGTGGAAGGTAATTGCAGTTTTGGCTGCTAGAATTGATTTGCACCTGTCTTCTTCAGAAATTTTCCGCAGTTTTATCATATTATAAATCTGGATTTTAATAATTTTCCTAATTAGTGCACTTCCTAAGCTTTCTAATGAGTATTTATTTATAATTTTTGGAGCTATAGAGTGTGAGTAATGAATTTTTGAAAGAGGCACTAAGTTCTGAAATTGTCTAGAAATAAACTTCCTCAGAAATTCGGCATTTATGAATTGTTATAGGATTAACTTAATTTGTTATTAATAACCTTAGTACTGATTTAGAGAAATCCAATTTTAATTCCCAACTTTCTGTGGATACGACCCATACTCACCAGTATTACTATAACTAACATCGTGCACTTGTGGTTTATTTATTAAAATTTCATACACATTTCATCATTTTTATCACATTTTCTTACGTTCGTTTTTCCTCGTCTTCTCATTAATTAGACTAGGTAGCGATGTCATTGTTTTCTTATCCTTTAGGTTTCACCTTGGTTTTTTGTCGTAACTTTATAATTCTCATGTGTTTGGCCCTTTGTGCCTTGCACGAGTAGTCACCGACATGTTCACAAAAAGTAACATGTTAACTAGTACCAAATTGAAAAGAATAATAAGTTACCCGTTAGAGTTAAGTTCTAGAAATGATTGTAGTCCTTGAAAAACTTGAGCATATCTTCCTTATTGTTGTTGTTCTTGTTAATTATTAATAAAATTAAACATATGTCATTAAGTATATTTAATATAAAGACTTAAAACTATAATTTCATTATATTAATTACCTACTACTACTAGAAGGAGTGACAACTCAAGTTGAACCTAACATGCAGCACTACTCTATGGAGTAACACTATGTCTAATCATAGGAGGGGAAGTGAGAGCCTTAACCAAAGTGATCGAAGGTGTTGACCCAGTTTCAAGTGGTGACTGATCACGTGAATGAATGAACTCAAGCAACTGAGTAGTTGTATAAGTATTAGGATCGATCCTTCGATGATTCGATGAACCACATTCACTGGATCCACTAGATTGTTGACCACCTCTTCCAAATCAAGCCATCTAATATCGTAAACAATATATTAAAATTTTCATGTAAGATTCATGCCGAAATGAAACCATATCTGAATTTAAACAAGTTAGTTGATGGTACTTATAAGCACAAGAACAACGACAATGCTTAATAAGAAAGTCATGACGAACCTAATTTGAAACTAAGTTGTTAGTTTTCTATATCATCTTAATTGGTTGGTATGCATAAAAATTTAGAAACAAAAATATATTGAAATAAAAGATCAATGTTTCACTATCAGTATTGTAACACCTTACAACCATAGGGTGCCATAGAGTAGTTCTAAACTAAGTCTGAGTCTACTAAACTAGTAGGAACAAAAATTATAATAAATACTAGCTACTACTCAGAACTGTGTGTGGCTAGTGGCTCCCAAAAATCTCGAGCATCGGAACTAATTATACTCCAACTATGCACCTGAAAACCAAATAATTAAAAATGCATGAGTGACTTTTAGGTCATCTAGTTTGCGCCCAACAAAACAACGAAACATTTTAAAATCCTAAAATCTAGGTTTTCAAAATAAAACTTTGGAAATCTATTCTGGGAAGCTTTTTTATAAATCTCTAATTTGTTTCTTACTAAAACTAGAACCCTGAATAAAATCCTTAAAATTCTTTTTCTAGAAAATCTCTACAAAACATGCTCTTTCAAAAACTTTCTTTCTTTTTTCGAAATGCATGCTCTATTCTAATATGCTTCTGGAAAACTATTCTAAGACTAGATTCTAGCCTAAATCTCAAATCTTGAATCTTGTTAAAATACAAAACTTGGCTGGAACTAGCCTAGAACTCTGGTCTCATCTTGGCTAGAATATGACTAAAACTTAAAAATAAAACCAAACTCGATTCTAGCCTAAAACTATTTCTAAATCTAAAATCTGAAAATCTCTTTTTCTAGTGTCACCTTGATTAGAGGGTGACCTGGCCACAAGCAGTTGGAAGAGGTAGCAACTTCAACCTCCTGCATTGACACAGTGAAAGTCCCTATGTAGGCATCCACCGTCACGGCTAACAAGCCTCATTATTCTTTTCTCTTTTATATTCTCATTGCACAAAGATGCGTTCTCTAATGCCCCACTATCTTGTCTTGGTGTTTTAAGCTTTTTGGTGACATTGCTTGGCCCATGGGGAGCTCTTGGGTTATCCTACCAAGTCCATCGTGAGCTGTCAAACTACTTCATCTAGCCTAACTAACACCATCCCGCTTGACTGAGCACACAACCCAGCCAACACTAGTTCTCTGGGCACCTAGTTTCTTTTACCCAAGGCCAACTTAAAACTCTGAAATCTCTTTTCTGAAAACATGCATTTTCTCTTTTCTAAATCTTTCTGTTACCGAAAACATTTTTGTAAAGCTATTCTTTTTCTTAAAATAACACTTTTTAAATCTCTTTTTTGAACCAGAATCTTTCTGGGAAATCTCATCTTAAATACCAGAAATCTTTCTTTTTCAATCATATAATTTCTTCTAAAAACTTTATTTCTAATTACTTCCATTACATGATAAATTTCAGTATTTAAATCACATGCATTCTATTCTTGTTTTATCTCAACATTTTTGCCTGCTAGGCATGCACAACCAACTTGCGTAGGTCAACCATGCAATCAGCATGTGGTCTTGGTTTTTTGTAGGAACTCAGAAGTCAGAAAAGCAGAGTCGTCGAAAAACTTGACCTACTTGGGAGTTTCAGGCAGACCTATCTTCAACCGCTAAAAAACTTGCCCTACTCAGAAGTCTACAATCTTTTGGGACAAGTTTCATTAAGATCTGGCTTGTATATCTCAAGATATTAAATTTCAAAGGCAACAACATCATTTAAAATCTACTGTAGCATTATGTATTAAATGTGCCTTTCTTGGCTATATTCCCATTTCATCTGTATTAACGTATATGGTATAAAAAATACCAAAATACAATTCAATCCAAGAAACCAAGAACAACACAAGTATTTCAGAGAGATGAGGGAGCACAAACCAAACATCAAATCTCAACTCCATAATTCCATTCTTATATAGATACCTGAATACATGGCTACATAATTTTGGATTTTATTCTAGGAAACACGCACAACCCATCCGTGCTCCGAAACTGCGCATCTAACCCACAGTTGTCCTATACAAAGCTCAGATATTACATCTTACTCCCCTTAAAAGAATTTTGTCCTCGAAATTCCCTTCTAATAACACAAGTGGGGGTACCAAGCCAAGATGTCTACCGCACGTTCCCAGGTTGCCTCCTTTACTCTATGGTGTCGACATTGAACCAACACTAGAGGGATAATTTTATTTCTAAGGACTTGTTCTTTTCTATCTAATATCTGTACAACATCCTCTACCACTGACAAGTCCTACTGAAGTTCTTCTAGCTATACTAGAATAACATGGGATGTGTCTGCTAAACACTTCCTCAGCATCAACACGTGGAAGACGCTATACACACTGGACAGCTCTAGAGGTAGGTCCAATTTATATACCACCTCACCAACTCTTCTGATGATCTAGTATGGCCTGATGTAGTGAGATTTTAGCTTGCCTCTTTTATCGAACCTCGCTACACCCTTAGTTGGTGACACTTTAAGGAAGACAAAGTCTCCCACCTTGAACTCCAAGGGTCTGTGCAGCAAGTAATCTCTTCCTGATTGGGTCTACTTTATGCTCGTACTACTGCGCAATCTTTGGTCCCACTAACTGCCGCTCTCCTACTTCACTCCAATAAGTGGGCATCCTGCATGGCCTACCATATAGTGCCTCATATGGCGCCATCTCAATTCTGGCATGGTAGCTATTGCTGTAGGCGAACTCTATATGTGGCAAATGATCCCAACTACCCATAAAATCTAGGGCACAGGCCCGTAGCATATCTTCTAAGGTCTAGATCATCCTTTCGATCTGCCCATCTATTTGGGGATAAAAGGTGATACTGAAGTTTAATACTATCCCAAACACCTCCTACAGAGCTCTCCAAAATGTGGATGTAAATCTGGTGTCTCTATTAGACATGATCAATACTAGGACCCCATGTAGCCTGACTATCTCTATCACGTACAGTTCTGCTAGCTGCGGCAAGGAAAGAGTCACTCTCATAGGCAGATAGTGCACTGACTTGGTGAGTTGGTTGATGATCACCCACACTATATCATTCTTTATTCTGGTTTTTGAAAATCCCGTGACAAAGTCCATCGACACGTGCTCCCACTTCCAGACTAAGATATCCAAGGCTATAGGGTTCCTTCGGACTTTTGATGCTCTATTTTTACCATCTAGTAGGTTACGTACTTCGCCACATGCTTCACTATTTCCCTTTTCATTTCTGCCCACCAAAATTTTTTCTTCAAATCTTTATACATTTTGGTGCTTCTTGGGTGAACTATACACTAGACCAGTGGGTCTCATCAAGCAGACCATTCCTGATCTTTTCCACATGGGGCACATACAACCGCAGATCGTACCTCAATCCACCATCCGCTCCAACTAAGAAGTGAGGCGCCTCCCTTGCCTCCAGCTTCCACCATATTTCTGACACAAAGGGATCCATTTGTTGAGCGGCGACAATCGCCTCGATCATCCTCAAGCGAATAGACAAGTTAGCCTGCAAAACTCTAGTTGATCCCTAAGTCTGCCTTCATGGTCTGTACTCCACTAGTCCCTCCAGCAATTTCGATTCTCGGATCATTAAGCTAGTCATCATGTGAGTGCGTCTGCTCAGGGTATCTGCAACCACATTCGCTTTTCCTAGGTGGTAGGATAGGCTGAAATTATAATCCTTGAGATACTCCACCTAGCACCTCTATCTCAGGTTCAGATCCTTCTGTGTGAAGATGTACTTCAAGCTCTTGTGATCCGTTTAACCTCAAACTACGTGCCATAGAGATAATGTCTCCATATCTTTTTAAACGAACACAACTACAACCATCTCCAAGTCATGGTGGGATAATTCTTCTCATTATCCTTCAATTGGCACGAGGCGTACGCCACCACCCTGCTGTGCTGCATCAAAACACAACCCAAATCAATCCCACACACATCACTGTAAACAATGAAATTGCCACTCCTAGATGGCAATGTTAGAACTAGGGCTATGATTAGACGAGTCTTCAACTCATTGAAGCTCTCCTCACACAACCTATCGTAGGCAAAGTGTACTTCCTTTTTGGTCAATCTGGTCAAACATGCAGCAATCTTGGATAAATCTTAGGTAGTATCCTGCCAAACCAAGAAAACTCCTAAACTCAATCACGCTCTTCAGCCTAGCCCAAATGCTAACAGCTTCCACATTGGCTGATCCACTTTGATATCTTCTCCTAATATGATGTGGCCAAGGAAAGACATCTCTTTTAGACAAAACTCGCACTTGGAGAATTTGACATAAAGTTGTTGCTACCTCAATGTCTCTAGTACGATCCTAACATGTCTATGGTGGGTCTGTATATCTAGATAATACAGTAACACGTCATCCACAATGATGACCACAAACTAGTATAGGTAGGGTCTGAACACCCTATGCATCAAATCCATGAAAGCAGTCGGTGCATTCGTCAGCCTAAATGGCATAACCAAGAACTTATAATGAACATATCCGGTATGAAAGGCCATCTTCTGAACATCTGGCTCCTTGATCTGTAGCTAATGATACTTGGAACCTAAATCTATCTTAGAGAACACAAATGTTCCCTACAGTTGATCAAACAAATCATCAACCTGGGCAACTGGTACTTATTCATGATAATGATTTGGTTTAACATTCAGTAGTCAATGCACAACCGAAGTGAGCTATCCTTCTTCTTTACAAATAGCATTGGTGCTCCCTAGAGTGAAACACTGGGATGAATAAATCCCTTGTCCACCAAATCTTATAGTTGACTCCAAATCTTTCTCAATTCTGTAGGTGGCATTTTGTCGGGAGCCTTTGAAACTAGACCTTATCTTGGCACCAGATCATTCAAAAACTCTACTTCCCTATACAGCAGCATACTAGAAAATTCCATTGGAAACATATCAGGATATTCCTGTACCACTAGCAGATCCTGAACCCCAAACAGAAGTGAAGTAGACACAATCATAGAGGCCAAGTAACCCACATTGCCACTCGCTAAGAAGCGACAGGTCTTGATAGCAGATATCACTTTTCTGAGCTCTTTCGGTCTAGAACCTCGTACAACTCACCTGTCTTGGCCTAGACACTCTATCAGAACTCTTCTCTTGGCATAATCAATCATAGTAGCATGTTGTGCCAACCAGTCCATCCCTAGGATGACATTAAACTCTTGCATATCCATCACAATAAGGCTACCTTGAAAATCCCTATTTCCCAGCTTAATATCAATTGGTCTCAATTATTTCCACCCTAGACTGTGTTCTCCTAACGGAGTTACTACATTCAGGTGAAATGCCAACCGAGTAGGTCTAGTCCCGATCTTAGTGGCAAAAGGCTCAAAAATAAAGGAAAATGAACTTCCTGAGTCGAACAAGACCTAGGCCATGCGGTTAGCCATAAGAAAAATCCTAACATCAACACATGATAACTACAATCACATTCATAGTCATAATAAAACATAGTGTCAATTACACATAGGATCCATTTCATAAACACGGTACAATTATTAAGGCCGCACTAATCCTTACCTTCCACTACATTTCCTGATGGATCAGCATCTAGGGCAGCAATAGAAAATACTTTGCCCTTGGTGGGCTATTAGGGCATGTCTCCCACTAACTTCGGTGGGTTGGGACAGTCTTTTTGAAAATGTCAGGACTTCATGCAGTTATAACATACTATGCCCTCCAGGCTCCTCTGTCGATGCCAACATTGTGTTGCAATGTGACCCCTTTTGCCACAGACATGGCAAGGTCCTCTCTTATGGTTGCTGCTCGAACCAACTTGGCTGAAACCCACACTCTCCTCTCTGCCAGAAGCAAACAGTTCTTTTCTTTTCCTTCCAGAGCTCTCGGAACTTCATGAACTTGATGCCCTAGAAATAGAAGGCGTCAAGGTGAACTTCTTCCCTTTGTCTCTCTTGGGGTATTCCTCTTGGAATAGTCTACTTTCATCCTCCTAGTGGGCTACAAGCTCAATGGCATCCGCCAAGATCTGACATCTGAAGCCAATGACTCTAGATTTGAGTGTTGGATTCAATCATTCCATAAATCTCTTGGTTGGTTATTCTCAGTAATCATAGTCTGAGAAAACTACTCCAGTCGAAGATAGGATGCCTCATACCTTGCCACAGACATGTCTCCCTGCTTTAAGTTTTGGAAGTCTTTATTTAGTTTGTTTCTCTCATGTTCAGGGAAAAACCTCTCATAAAACACTTCCTAGAATTCCTTCCAAGAAATCATCAACAGGTCCACATTTGGAAACTAGTTTGTGGCACCCTTGACCTATAATGTGGCCAATTTGACCCACTTCTTAGTTGGGCACTCAATCCCCTCTATTATCCTCTCCACCTCTATGAGCCAAGCCTCACAATCTTTGGGTTGGCCACGCCCATCTAGAGTCGACGTGCTCAACTGCAAAATTGCTTGATCCATGGGTCTCCTTTTTCCTCATCCTTGCTGCTACTACTAAAGGACTAAGCGAAACCCCACATCATCTCACCAAACCCTCATTGCATGCCCCTCCGGGCATTGCCCTCCTCTACCTCTGAGTCGGGCACTAGGGCCTTATTGTTACCACAGCCTCTTGACATCTCCCTACTGCCACAACAACAAACAACATCAGGTGCAACTATCCACCACTTGCAGTCCCACAGAGCCACTAAACCGGACACTAACCAAGCCAATACACCTTAGTGAACCAAGGCTTTGATACCATTTCTACAACACCACGCAACCACAGTGTGCCATAGAGTTGTTCTAAACTATGTCTAAGTCTATTAAACTAGTAATAATTGAAATTAAAATAAATACTAGCTACTATCCAAACCTATGTGTGGCTAGTGGCTCCCAAAAAACTCAAGCATCGGAACTAATTACACTCCAACTATGCACCTAAAAAAATAAACAATTAAAAATGCATGAGTGACTTCTAAGTCACTTAGTTCGTGCCCAACAAAACAATGGAACATTTCGATATCCTAAAATCTAGGTTTTCAAAATAAAACTCTCAAAATCTATCTTGGAAAGCTTTTCTATAAATCTCTAATCTATTTCTTACTAAAACCTGAACTCTGAATAAATCCCTTAAACTTCTTGTTCTAGGAAATCTCTACAAAACATGCTCTTTCAAAAACTTTCTTTCTTTTTCCGAAATGCATGCTCTATTCTAATATGCTTCTGGGAAACTATTCTGAGACTAGATTCCAACATAAATCTCAAATCTTGAATCTTGTTAAAATACAAAACTTGGCTGGAACTAGCCTAAAACTCTGGTCTCATCTTGGCCAAAATATGGCTAAAACTTAGAAACTAAAACCAAGCTTGATTCTAGCCTAAAACTACTTGGATTCTTAGTCTACACTCTTTTCGGGCAAGTTTCATTAAGATCTGACTTGTATATCTCAAGATATTAAATTTCAAAGGTAACAACATCATTGAAAATCCAGTGTAGCATTATATACGAAAAATCACTGAAATATCTTCCATAAATCCCAATAATTCACTAGTTCATTACTAATCCTAGATTTCATGCTAAGCTACACATTTTCATACTTTATATCTAATTATTCATCAATAATCAAGCATGGAAATCATGATGCAGAGAGGAGAAAAGATGGGTCGCGTTCACAGTGGTGACGGTCGGTGATCGTTCTCCTTTGGCGCAGCTCTGAGTTTACAGATAGTCTCCCTTCCTTCCGATGAGCTTTCTCTTCTCCTCTCGACATGTAGACCGCCACTCACCCTTTCTGGTCTCAAGATATCTCTCCCTCTCTCTTTCTCACTAGGACATTCTCTCGTCTCTTCTTCTTTGGATTTCTTCCTCTGGTTTTCTCTCTAATACTAGCCCATTCTCCTCCTATTTTAAATTCCCTTTCTCTCCATCACTTTCTAGTTGCCATCACTGCCTGTAGGACATGGCTTTTGATGAGGCTCAAGCGGTGTCAGGTCAGGATATGACTGGTGTGGAGACAGGGTAAGGGAGCATAGTGCTGCGCGGCGGTTAACTATGCATTCACTGTTTGCATAGTGCCTTTCTTGGTTGTATTCCCATTTCATCCATATTCATGTGTATGATATAAAAATACCAAAATACAATTCAATCCAAGAAACCAAGGATAACACAAGTATTTCAGAGAGACAAGGGAGCACAAACCAAACGTCAAACCTCAATTCCCAAATTCCAATCTTATACTGATACATGAATACGTGGCTACATAATTCTGGATTCTATTTTAGGAAACACGTGTGGCCCATCTGCACTCCCAAACTGCGCATCTAACCTGCGGTTGTCTTATACAAAGCCCAGATATTACAAGTATACATCTATACAATGCAAGTGTAAAAAAAGTTTACAAAGTAAATTAAAGAAGGTATATACCAAAATCATAAGAAAATATCCTTAGTCTTCGTTACTATAGTCAACACTCTCTTTTTCTTCATTTTCTTCATTGTTTTCATGTAACGCCCCGAACTCGGGCACGTTACCTAAATCATAGTACCATAAGCAAAATTACACTAATTATAGTAAATTAAATAACTGTAACTAAGGCTCACCTCTAGGAAACGACGTGCGGCTAGAAGCTCCGACTCCAGCACTGGAACTCGACTGCACCCAAACTGCACCTGAAAGCCAAACAAGCACACGTGAGTGACATCTAAGTCACCCAGTACGCACCCCAAACTCACAAAACCACAAAATCTCTGTAAAACCAATAAAACACAACTTTTTAATTTTTCAAGGTTTGGTTTTCTTTTGAAAATCCACTTTTCCTTTTAAAACATCATTCCCTTTTCTTTTTGTTTGAAATCACTTGGGAATTTAATCCCAAATCCTTACTCTTTTCAAAACCCATCTTTCTTTTCTTTTCAAAACATTTGGAAATCATTTTTCATAACATGTCTCTTTTTTTTTTCCAATACTTGGGATTTCTTCCCACAACCAAAGTCACTTTCAAAAACTCATATTTCTGACCAGATCCAGCCTAAAACACGATTCCTCTCAGGGCTCAAACCAAAACCTCAAACATTGGCTGGTAACTGGTTAAAACCATAATTCTTATTCATTTCTAGGATTCTAGGACCATTCATAAGTCCAATTCTAATCAAATCACATTTCTTTTCATTTCTCAAATCACATTCTTTTTCTTATACATTTCCACTTTTCTTTACAAATGTTACCTTGATCAGGGGTAACTAGGCACACAAGCAGTAGGCGAGGACATCATTTCCCCTACCTTCCTGGACTGCCGTAGTGAAATTCCCCATGCGGGATGCCACTGCCCCGGCCAACCGGCCTCAATCTTTTTCATATATGCATGGGGATATATCTTTGTCTGACGCCCCATCGATGACCCGAACAACTAGGTATAATGACCTGGCTCAGCCTACACCATCGCTGACCCGAACAACTAGGTTCGATAACCTAGGCTTAGCCTACACCGTCAAGAGCTCGGTGACCTGAACAACTAGGTACAACGACCCATGCTCTTCCTACACCGTCTCAAGCTCGGAAACCACAGTCGTGTCTAGCAATTGGTTTCATTGGAGCCTCATACTCCTACCACGTTGTCGACACCAACCCCCGTGGTTCCTTAACACATTATTAGTGTTCCATTTTCAAAACTCTTTAAGCTTTTCTTTTTTCAAAACCATTTCCATTTCATTCTTTCTCATTGTAGGAATCTATTTTCCATGCAATACTTGAACCTCTTGAGGGGTCCCAACTCAATTCATGATGAACTATACTTTAAAATTCATAAATTGGGTCTCATGCCTAAAACTACACACAATCAACCATTTTATTCATTTATAGGGTCTAAAACCCCAAAACCATACCCAAATCCACTTATTTGGGTTCTATATTCCTCCATGCCATTTGCAAGAGGAAAACATCATTAACACATGCTTATTGCCCATTAAAACCTTTCCAATTTCATTTTATAATCACATTTATATATATCAAGGCCAGGGCAAATTCGACAGACCAAATTTCAGGTCTGGTATATCAAAAATCCCTGATTTGGTACACCAAACATTTTCGGTATACAGAAAATCCTTAATTCGGTCGACCAGGTGATTTCGACCTACCAAAACCAGCTATCCTGGCTTAATCTAACAGAGATTCAGTATGCCGAATTAAGTTCAGCATATCAAATCACC
This sequence comes from Posidonia australis, assembly GCA_024699735.1. Classification (NCBI taxonomy): domain Eukaryota; kingdom Viridiplantae; phylum Streptophyta; class Magnoliopsida; order Alismatales; family Posidoniaceae; genus Posidonia; species Posidonia australis. Next base: position 1,789 of record JAMKQA010063417.1, on the reverse strand, counting down.
AAAAACTAGGGCACCTCTCCTGTTTCAAGCCTTGAGTTCGTCAGAACTGGGAGCCTTCGGCGGACACCCAAAACACACATCACAAAATACGAATAAATCATGGGGTGTAGATACTTCAATCTACTTCAAAACCCCACAAACCATTCATCATTCCATACACTATACAATCCACACGAAAATCACAAAGGGATGGAGCTCAAATGGCTATTGTAGCCCCTATCCCAAAAACTTGTATATTTCTACAAATTTCAATCCTAACTGCATGATATCTATGTTTTAATGCATTCCAACTCATTCTCATCAATTTCCCTATTTTTCTACGATTTTACATGTATTTTCTCATTATTTTCAAAGAAACAAGGGACGGAAGGAAGGAGGGGTCGTGTACCTCTCAGGCGGCCCCTGCAACTCCGACGAGCTCCACCTCACCCTGGCGTTGCCTTGGTGAAGCTCTGGCGATCCTCGGCCTCCAGTGGATGCACCCACACGCTGACCTTCCTTTCCCCTAGCTCGCGCACCCCTGGTTCTCTCCTCCTCCTTTCCTTTCTCGCCGTTTCCTCCCCTGCCCACTCTCGTCTCCCTCTCTTTATCCTCTCCTTGTCCCACATCACGTCGGTCGCCCATCACGTCGAAAGAGATGGCGAGGCACAGGCCTCTGTCGTTGGTGGCATGGGTGTGGGGGAGAGGAGGAAGAAGAAGACGGGGAAGGGTGGAAGGGTGCGACTTGTGAGGGAGGGAAAGAAAAAGAAAGGGGAAAAAGAAGGAAAGAAAAGGAAGAAAAGACAGGCATGCAAACTGAGGTGACTGTGCATCCTCAAATTGGACTCCACAATGGTCCCAAACCACAAGCAGGTGCACAGAAAGCCAACCACAAGCTCACACATCCAAGAAACAACAGATTATCCATTAATAAACCATTTACACAATATTACAATTAATTACATGGTTTTCAATTAAAAATGAATAATTAGGCCTAGATGTCACATCCTACCCCCTTAAAAGAATTTTGTCCTCAAAATTCAGCTCTAAGAAAACAAGTAAGGGTACTGTCCATGGATGTCCACGTCGCGCTCCCAGGTAACCTCCTCTATACCATGGTGTTGCCACTGAACTAACACCTATGGGATCACTTTATTCTTGAGGACCTGCTCTTTTCTGTTCAGTATTTGCACTACATTGTCAACCATAGATAGGTCCTCCCATTACTCCTCTGGCTGCTCTGGTATCACTTGGGACGCATTAGCCAAGCACTTCCTCAACATAGATACATGGAAGGTGTTGTGCACACCTGCCAACTCAGGAGGCAGATCTAGTCTGTATGTCACCTCACCAACCCTCTTGGTAATCTGGTACGGTCCAATATATCTTGGGCTCAGCTTGTCTCTCTTACTGAATCGCATCACACCCTTGGTTGGTGACACCTTCAGGAAAACGAAGTCTCTTACCTCGAACTCCAGAGGTCTCCGCCTCCCATCCGCATAGCACTTCTGCCAGCTCTAGGCAGACAACAACCTCTTCCTGATCAGATCCACCTTGCCCTCGTACTGCTGTACCATCTCGGGCCCAACTAACTGTCTCTCACCCACCTCACTCCAGCAAGTGGGTGTCCTACAGGGTCTGCCATACAATGCCTCATATGGTGCCTGTAACCATGCCGGCGAGGAGATTCCGCAAAAGAATGCGAAATCGGTCGGCAAAATCACGTCGAAAAAAGCAAAACAAAAGGAGTCGCCACCTAATCTATTATGGAAGACAAGGAAAACCATATACATGAAAAATCATGCAACAA
>JAMKQA010063412.1:0-12884 GCA_024699735.1 Posidonia australis | reverse complement strand
TTATTTCGTAGACTTGTCCTTTGTCTTTGTTGTTTTTGCATGATTTTTCATGTTTATGGTTTTCCTTGTCTTCCATAATAGATTAGGTGGCGACTCCATTTTTTTTGCTTTTTCGACGTGATTTTGCCGACCGATTTCGCATTCATTTGTGGAATCTCCTCGCCGGCATGGTTACATAGTCATAGGAAACACGATGGGTATCTCTGGTCAACTTAATGACTAGAGGAGCATGAGCTGCTAGCTCCAGTATGGCTGGTGATGGTTTTGTTGGGAAAGGAGCTGGCTGGGCATTAAGCTAGGTGAACTGAGTGGGCTCTGGTTTGGTAAGTAAGCAAATGGGTGTGGGAGCCATCGACTGTATGGTGGTGGACGTGGTGGCATGCTCCAGCCTTGCGGTCAGTTGGATCATATGGATTGTGTACTCGAAGCCAGACAAAACATACTAACAACGATGCACAAGAGGAGACTCATGGATCGTAAAGATAAGTGATGAAGGGTCTGTCACGAACGTGGCACAACCCAAGCGGAAGATGGCATGAATGCCTGAAGTTCCAACATCGTGACTTGGCAAAGGTTGGTTCACAATGCTACGGTGTAAAGATTGTGCCTGTGCAGGTGCAAGTGCTAGTGTAGATGTTGTGCTTGCCTCCTATGTATTGATAATGATGACTTTATGGTCAATAAAATCCTGAATCGCATGCCGTAGCGTAAAACAATTGTCAGTCGAGTGTCCTACGACTCGGTGAAAGTTGCAGTATAGATTCACTTTATACCATGGCGGAAGGGGGTTTGGCTATGGACGAATCTCCAGTAACATTAGGAGTGGCATGACCTTTGGCAAAATGGCACTCAATGACTCAACCAAAGGAGTGAAGTTGTGCCTTGGAGGGCGAGGACATCTTTTCCCCTGGTTATGTCGTTGCCCGGCTAGTGGGGCTAGATATACCAGTTGGGCGATGGTGGCGATTTGTGGTCTGTGCTGTGTACTAGGTGCAGGCTTATACACTACTTGATTCAGGTTGGGCCACTTAGGTGCATTAGTTGGTGTAGCTAGAGATCCAATGTACACTACGACAGCTTTGGGGTGGTCCTTCTTCCGAAACTGATGGGGGTTAGCACTGTAGTGGCTACTATTGTTGTTGCTGTGAGTGGTAGCAATAGCTTGGTTGGCAAACACGGCAAGCACAGGGAAGTTGCCGCTACGCAACAAGCTTTCCATGCATGCGCTTGCCTGAATCAATTATGCAAAGCTAGTGACTGGCTGGATGCTCAGTAAAGCTCCTGTGCCTGGCTATGCTCCTTGAATAATAAATTTGATAGACTCCTCGTCGAAGGGCCTATCCTTGACTTGGGAAGTGAGGGTGCGCCAACGACAAACGTACTCCCCAAATGGCTCGTTGGTCTTTGCTTGATGGCGATCAAGTCCTCATGCTTGGGGACCAAATCTAGATTGAAAGAGTACTATTCTATGAACACCTTACTGATGTCGTCCCATGTCTTGATCGAGGCCGTGTCTAGTGAAGTGAACCACTGAAGAGCGGGCCCAGTGAGACTCTTTTGGAATAGGTGGATTAACAACCTCTCGACAACTTGGAGTTGTGTGAGATCTCCGCAGTATGCTCTTAGATGTGAGATTGGAAAACCTTTCCCATTATACTTTTTGAAGTCTGGGATGTGGAAGTACGGTGGGAGTATTGCTTCTGGGAAATAGCAGAGGTCCCAGAACTAGTAAGGTTGGCAATCACCTCCCTGCACTAGACGCCTTCTCGAGATCACCCATCCTAGTAAGGAGGGCGTCTAAGTTTAGTGCTGACAAGGGTGGTGCAGCCAGGGTGATGACTGCGTACGTTGAATGTGTCACACATGAGTGCTCCTCTGAATCCACCATCACAATGCCTGGTGTCGTGTCGCGATGGCCAGCGTACTCATGCATGGGTGCCATGTGGGATGGTATGAATGAGTGTGATGCTAATGGCTGAAGCATGGATGTAGGGTAGGTCAAATGCTGTGCGGTGGGTGGTGCAGGATGATGAAACGACAGCAGTTGCGTGGGTGTGGTCCCAAGGGCGAGCCATGTGGATGTTGTGCCCCTGTCAACTCGTCAGGCTAACCACCAAAGATGGGAGTCATATGTTGTGCAGTGTATTGTGGAAGTGAAGGAGGCAGAGGCATCACCCCTATCGTCGGAGAAATAAGGAGTTGAGGCGACAATCGAGGTGGTGGTGTTGTGGGGTGAACCTGTAGAGATAAGTGGGGCTGTGCTGGAACCTTAGGGGTGGCAATGGGAACAACCATATTGGGGTTCAATGATAGAGCCATTCCTTGGAGCCTTTGTTTGAGGCCCATCTATTTCTCCACTTGCAAGGTCCAAGACCCATTGGTGGTAGCACCGTGGGATGGGATAGACAACTGTCCTGAAGTAAAAGGAGGTATAGACATGGACTATTCAAGAGACAGGGAACCTACAACTGAAGCCACCATAGCAGGTTGTGTGCCATGGGTAGGGTGACCTTGAGAGTAGGTGATCAGTGGTGCTTCAGGGACCTTAGTGTCGATCACTACAATAGATTCGGCGATGACGACCTGTTGAAGCCCTAGAGGAAAAAAGTGGACTCCTCCTACACTGGGAAGCAGTGCATGAGAGGGGATGATGGGACTGTAGATATCCTATTTTTGCATTTTCCAGAGTTCACTTAGGATAGGAACCCTTGAGGTGACCCAGATCACTTGGCTAAGGAGCTTTAACCTTTTTCCTGATTTTCCCATGGAATTTCTGAAGTTTTCTAGGTTTTATAGCATCTCTATGGATTAAGATAAAAGATAGGAGGTAAACTGTTATAGACTAGAAATTTTCCACCTTGAGAGGCAACAAGACTAGTTGCCACCTTACGAGGTGACATGACTAGTTATTGCATTGAGAGGCGACAAGTCTGGTTGCCCGTTTGAGAGGCAACAAGCCTAGTAGCCATATGAACAGGCGATGAGAATCCTAGACCTCTTTGTCCTCATATTTTGTCATCGTGGGCTCTCATATAATATTTGGGATATTTATAAATGTTATTATGATTTTCCATAATTATTATAATTTCTATAATTTTCGAACATTTAAATATCTATTCTTATCATATAAATTATTATAAATGCCAAATGATTCTAGAAAATTATTGAAATTTGGATGACTTAATAATTAAGATCACTTATCTTTATTTTACCAAAAATGAGATTTTATGATAAGTTATCACATTTTAATGTTATAGCTTATATTTAATTAATGATAATGCTAAGAAATAAAGATAAAATCTAAAATATCGAAATGATTGCCAATCTATTTTAAATCAAATACATCATTGTTTTTAATTGATTTTTCTCGTAAGTATTAAAGATTTGATTTTCAAATCCAATTTACTTAACATTTTAATTAGATTTTGAATTTTGAAATTATTTTAAAATATCTTTCAATTACAAGTATGATTTTTCAAAATTGATTCTGTCAATATTTGATAATAGATTCGTAATGGATATTTTGAGATTTTAATTTTCAAAATTATGCTTTTTTGGTAGCTCTTTGCCGTATGGACCGGCGAGTAGTTGGCATGGCAGATTTCTTGCCATTTACCTGTTGATTCACTACGTGCGGCCAATCCAGAATCTTCTGACTAGTCACCCATATTGGTGGTGACTCAGAGATTCTGTCGCTTGTGCTATAGGTGATGAGATCCATAAAGGAATTTTTGCCATATTTTGTGAGTTTAATCCTAACCCGTGTTTTATATCTCGCCTTTGACGAGATGTCCAGCTCCTAAACTCTATAAATAAACTCCCTACGTCTTTAGCACAAGGGGGAGGCACATTAAAATCTTGAGGAGCCACCTTGAAACCCTAGAGAACTTGAGAGAGAGATCCTAAGAGAGATAGAGAGAGAGAGAGAGAGAGAGAGCTTTCAGCCCCTCCTCTGTGCTTAATCCTCTTGTCAAAGTTTAGATCTCAAAGATTTGATCTCTTTTCGAAGCCAAAGTGCATTCTCGGAGTTTCGTAAATTGGCCTCCACTTCCTTCAACCCCACGTCAAGGCACCAAGGGTGAAGGGAGTATCTTCCATTTTTCTATCATTATTTTTATCATTAAAACTTTGCAACATAATTGCTCATGGCATATGTATGCGGGGATAACCCTAGTTAATATTTTATTTCATTTATTCATGTTATTCATTGTTTATTTCTATCATTGTTTGCTGCACTTAGACTACTCTAGATTTCTTCATTTTATTCTTATTTGTTTTGAAGGGAAGGATGATTACAAGAGCACGAGGACGTCGCTAGGCAGCATCCTTTCGCCGACCTAGTTAACCGAGAGCCCACATAGTTACATCAACCACACTCCCGCAAGGTGTCTTGTCAACCGATGAAAGTAAATCGACAAATGGCTATCACAGGTATTGACGAAGTGAGTGGGCACCTTGACGATTCCTCTACAACACCCGCAACAATCCACGTCCACAAAAACAAGCGATCATGGTGGGACCGGTTTAAGCCAACCCCCTTGCTTTGTAAGTCATTCTTCCCTTTTCTTCTATTTATTCTTCATTTATTTGCTTAGATTTAGGTGGAGTCTTTTGTCTGGAAAGTCGTGCATTTAGGACTTTCACGGTATCCATATCATTATTTGGTTTTTATATAGCATTTATGACTTGTGCCACCACGAGACGGCAGCTCGTGCCTCCCCGTCCCTTCCAACGTGATGGGAGGCCAGCGTGATGCGGAGGAAGAGGAGATGAAGAGGGGCAGGGGTTGGCGGAAGGGAGGAAGAACCAGGAGAGAAGGAAAGAGAGGAGGAGCGGTGCATGAGCTAGTGGTGCCCTATCCGCATGGCTCGCTGGCAGAGAAGCCTTCATCGAGGCAAGGGGAGGCTCGCCAGAGTTGGGAAAGTTTGTCAGAGGAGGTACATGACCTCTTTCTCCTCCATTCTTCTCTTACAACATGATATGTTAAATGCATGAAAATGAAAATAAATGCTTGTATAATCGTATAAAAATAATAGAATGGATGGAAATGTAATAAATAGCATGAATATGTAGATATCATGTGGTTAGGATGAAAATTTGTAGATTTATATGAGATTTAGGGATGTGAGCCATAGTAACTTAAAACGAGCTTCACCCCTATGTGATTTTTGTATGAACTACATAGTGAATAGATTAATGAATGGTTAGAGGGGTTTTGAAGTAGACTCAAGGGTTTGCATCCCATGATTTATTTGTTTTTTATGATACATGTTTGAGGGGTCCGTCGGAGGCTCCCACTTCTATCAAACAAATGGTCTATTGGCATGGGCCGTGTACAAAACACAAGAGATTCAGCAGGCAGAACTGTGTTCGACATACCGAATCCTTGTCAGTTTGTATAGGGGCGCTTGGTTTCGGTAGACTGAAAACCTTCGGTCGACCAAAACAAGGGGTTTCGGTATACCAAATCAGTGACTTTCGGTATACCGAATTTTAATTCGATTTGCCTTCTTTATCTCCTGGCCCATATGAATAAATGGGCATAAATGATGGAAATAAATGGTTTTAAAGGGATAATGAGCATGCGTTAATAGTATTTTCTCCATGTAAATGACATGGAGGAATATGGAACCCCAAATAAGTAAATGTGGGAATGGTTTTGGGTTTAAAACCCAAACAATAAATAAAAGTGGTTAATGTGTAGTTTTGAGTAATCTTGGGCATGAGACCCAATTTATGATTTTAAAGTATTGTTTTTCATGAATTGAGTTGGGACCCTAGGAGAGGGTCATGTGTTGCATGGATAGATTCCTGCAACGAAAAGAATGAAATGAAAAATGGTTTTGAAAAGAAAAACTTAGAGAGTTTGGAAATAAAACACAAGTAATGTGTTAAGGAACCACGAGGGTTGGTGTCGACAATGTGGTAGGAGTATGAGACTCCAATGAAACCAATTGTTAGATATAACTATGGTTACCGAGCTTGAGACGGTGTAGGCTGAGCCTGGGGATATAAGTCATGGGTGTTCGAGTCATCGAGCTCGTGACGGTGTAGGCTGGGTCTGGGTATAAGAGACCTAGGTGTCTGGGTCACTGACGGTGTTGGCTGAGCCTGAGTTATGAACCTAGTTGTTCGAGTCACCGATGGAACGTAAGATAAAGACGCATCCCTAAGCTTATGAAATGAAATTGAGGTCGGTTGGCTGGGAAGTGTCATCCTGCATGGAGAATTTCACCATGGTAGTGCAGGGAGGTAGGGGAAATGGTGTCTTCTTTTCTCCCTCTTAGGCTTGTAGGCTCGCTTTAACCCTAGCTTGGGGGTAATTGGCATCTGGCTTTGGAGGGGACTGCTGGGATTTTATGTTAGGGGTGGCTAGTCCCTTAGGCTGCTTGGATTTCATGCAAGGGGTGGCTAGTCCCTTGGTCTGCTAGGATCTTTGGGATGCTTGCTTTGGCTCCTCCCCAAGGTAAGTGGTAGGGATAGAGTTGGTCTACTTGCCTCTCTCTGCTAGGGCTAGCTATTGACTTCGCCTTCTGTCTTCTTATTTCTTTTATGCCCTTGTGGATATTTTTTATTTTTATTTTTATTTTTGCTCACACCCATGCTCGCTCCTAACATTTTATCTCCCTCTAGAGGTGTAAGTCCCCGTGGGAGTTTGGACACTTCGCCAAACCATGTTTGGATGGTGGCTCCCTCACTCACTAGATTGTCTAAGTAGTGACAACTGAAGAGGTGTAGACCCTTCTCAAGCAAGCTAGCTATTCCAATTCTCGTCATCAGGATGAGATGCTAATGCTTCATGCACGGCTGGATGTAATTATGGATGCTTAAGTTACAGAGTGCGCATAAAAAGACGACTGTTATGGATTAGATGCACTTGAATCATTGATTATTTTGAAATATGCATGCATGATGGAGTAGTGGATGATGCACGATGCACAAATGGATACTTTGCAAGGCAAGGATATACGCCTTCTGTTCATTGGTAGTACTTCTTAAGATAACATGTGTTAACTGGCTTTGTTAGCTCGACATTGTCCATATCTTCAAGAATTGTTGCGCCTCCTGAATAGACATGTTTGATGATGTAAGGACCATGCTAGTTAGGTCGGAATTTACCTCGACCGTCTGGAAGATGTATGGCCCGCAAGACTAGATCGCTAGGTGCGAAGCTCCTAGGTCGAACCCTTTTCGGATATGATCTGGCCATTCTCGCTTGATAGCAGTGGGCATTGTACATGGCCTGCAATCGACGTTAGTCGATCAAATTCAGCTGGATGTATCGGTCTTCGACCCATTCGTCATCTTCTAGCTCTGCCTCCCTCAAGATCCTGAGTGATGGGATCTCTACCTCGACTGGTAGGACCGCCTCCATGCCATACACCAATGAGTAAGGTGTCGCTCCTGTAGAGGTCCAGATCGAAGTTATATAGGCCCATAATGCATAAGGGAGCTTTTCGTGCCAGTCCTTAAGTGTCTCGGCACTCTTCTTTAGGATCTTGATTAAGTTTTTATTGGCTGACTCCACGGCACCGTTCATTTATGGGTGGTACGGGGAAGATCTGTGATGTTTGATCTTGAGGATCTGTAGATAGTCCTCTAGTCCTTGAGCTACGAAGATCTTGTCGTTTTCTGAGATAATGGAGTGCGGTACCCCGTATCGGGCTATGATATTGTTATTGATGAACTTCTCTGTGGCTACAACTGTGACAGTTTTGTATGAAGCTGTTTCTGCCCATTTGGTAAAGTAATCTATGGCTACCAGGATGTAGCTGTGGCCATTGGATGAGGTCGGATGGATTTCTCCAATGACATCTATTCCCCAAGTAGAGAACGGCCATGGCGACGACATGCTGTGCAGTTCCTGAGGGGGAGCATGTATGAAGTTCCCATGAATCTGACAGTCGTGGCATTTGCGTACGGAGTGACAACAATCTGCCTCCATGGTTGACCAAAAGTAGCCTTGCAGCATGATCTTCTTGGCTAACAGTACTCCATTCATGTAGGGGCCGCATGTTCCGACGTGGATCTAAAGCATCAAGGTATCAGCCTCTTTCTTGTCGACACACCTCAGAAGCATCTGGTTATATGGCAAGAGGGATTGAGAGCCAAGAGGCCAGAGTTGCTAGTGCATCAGCGTAGGCGTTCTTGGCTCTACTCATGAAGGAGAAGTGCACTTCCTTGAACTCCTTGACGAGTTGTAAGAGATTCATGATATGGCACTAGCTTTGGATCCTTGGTTTTCCATTCACTGCTGATTTGGGATATGACTAACATGGCATCTTCGTGCACCCGTAGTTTCCTCGCGCCATGCTCTAACGCCATTTGCAGTCCCATGATGCATGCCTCGTACTCGGCCTCATTATTGGTGCACTAGAAATTGAGCTTTCTAGAGTAAGGGGTCATCTGTCCCTGTGGTGTTGACAATACCGCACCGATCCCTCTACCCCTCTTGTTGACAGCTCCATCGAACTATAGTTGCCACTGCGATTTGTCTTCTGGCTTATCAAATTCTGCTTCTTCCATGGTGAATAGGATGTCTTCATCTAAGAATTGTGTCTGTAACGGCTCATACTCTAGCAAGGGTAGGTCAGCTAGGTGGTCGGCTACTGCCTACCCCTTCATTGATTTCTGTGTGACGAATGTAATGCCATACTGAGATAGCATCACCTGCCATTTCACGCATCGTCCCAACAATGCTGGCTTTTGGAACTAGTACTTCATGGGGTCATGCCAGCATAGGCGGAGTACCGGATATGCCATCATATAGTGCTTGAGGCGTTGGGTGGCCCATACAAGGGATAAGTAGATTTTCTCGATGGGACTGTACCTGACTTCGCAATCGTTGAACTTCTTGCTCAGGTAGTAAATGGCTCTCTCCTTTCGACCAGTTTCATCGTGTTGCCCCAGGACTGCACCCATGGAGTGTTGGGTTGTGGAAAGATATAGCAGCAAGGGTCGCCCTGGTGTGGGTGGAACCAGGATAGGAAGCTTTGCAAGGAGCTATTTGATTTTATCGAATGCAGCTTGACATTCTTCATTCCATTGAATCTGTGCATTCTTTCTTAATAGCATGAAGATGGGCTCACAAATGGGAGTAAGTTGTGCGATAAACCAGTTGATATACTATAATCGGCCTAATAAGCTCCTGACTTCCTTTTTAGATGCAGGGGGAGGCATATCAATGATGGCTCTTGCTTTACTAGGGTCGACCTCGATTCCCCTTTGACTGAAGATATATCTTAGAAGTTTTCTAGAAGACACCCCAAATATGCATTTGTTGGGGTTCAGATGGAGCTTATACTTCCTAAGGCGATCAAACAACTTTCTCAGACAGGCTAGGTGCTCCTTGGGCTCTTTGGATTTGGCAATCATGTCATCTACATAGACCTCTATTTCTTGATGCATGAGGTCATGGAAAAGTGCAGTCATTGCCCTTTGATAAGTTACGCCTACGTTCTTGAGCCTAGAAGGCATCACACGGTAGCAGAAAACTCTCCAAAGGGTGATAAAGGATGTCTTCTCCATATCTTCCTCAGCCATCTTGATCTGATTGTACCCTGAGAAACTATCCATGAATGACAGCATTTTGTGCCCAGCTGTATTGTCCACCAAGACATCTATGTGAGGAAGTGGGAGATCATCCATGGGGCTCGCCTTATTGAGGTCTCTGTAGTCGATGCACATGCGGACTTTACCATCCTTCTTTGGCACTGGGACAACATTTGCTAACCACTCTGGATACAACACCACCTTGAGGAAGTTCACCTTGTGCTGCTTCATGATTTCTTCCTTGAGATTCAAAATCCATTGAGGGCACCATCTCCTGAGTTTCTATTTGACCGGCCTCTCATCAGGCTTCAAGGGTAGCTTGTGTACCACCACTTCGATGTCTAGGCTGGCCATGTCATCATAACTCCGGGCAAAGACATCTGTGTATTCTTTTAGAAACGCTATGATATCTGCCCTGGCCTATGGAGATAGCTTAGCACTGATGAGCACCTCTTTGACATCTTCTGTTGTGCCAATGTTCACCCATTGAGTCTCCTCCTCAACATGCATGTTTGGGCCATCTGGATCAATGTCATAGGGCTGTAATACGGGTGTCTCCCCGTCTTCATCTTTGTCATCATCCTCCTCGTCACTGGCGATGAGCTCTGAAATGATTTCCTCCTTGAAGGTTGGGTCCGTGATGTCGAAGGAGAGGATGTGTTCTGATTTCTGTCCCTGATGATTCTTCACGATGGTCACATTGACTTTGGTGTTCTTGTATTTGCATTGTGTGCCCTCTAGCTCTCTAATGATGGACTCTGCTGGTCGGCTAGGCTGTTCCGTTTCCTTGGCCTCTGATACTATTTTTTGGTTTTCTGGGTTTTCTAGATTTTTTGATTTATTTGGGTTTTCAAAGGGTGTGACTGATTGGCGGCTGTCCTGCTTCTGTCTAATGGGAGTGATGTCGCCTAGCCTTCCCCTTGAGCTTAACTCAGGGTCTTTCTTTTTTACCATCTAGACCTGCCTCTCGGCTTCAAAGTGATTAACTCTAATGGTCTAGTGGGTTCTGGCTGTGAGTCAGATAGGACCATGATGAGTGAGTGGTCCGACTGCTGGTGGGGAACTACTGGCTCTGATCCTGAGACCCTTGATTCTCCTTTCTTCAGCCTCTGATGTTCTGCAGCATCCTCTGCTAGGACTGACAACTGCTCTTGAAACATAAGTTCCAGGTCGTTGACTTGTTCTCTTGCTTGCACTGCTCTACTGACTACCTCATCCTATGCCAGGATGCCATCTGAATCTCTGTTAGTACCCTACTCTGCCACTACCTCCTCTAGACTACGGGTCTCTTCTGATTGAATCTGAGATTGCTGTGAACGGTGCCCTAGACTGACCAACTACACTGATGGGTTTATCGAGGTCTTTGCTTGTAGGACTTACCCTTGGCTGAGGTTGTGACTGTACCCTCTGGAGTCGGCTCCTTTCTACAGTGGCTTGGCTCTGATTGGGATCTGATATCTCTGCACTCACAAAATTGGTGAGGTTTGAGGGAATCACAATCTTTTTGTACCCTTAGGTGTGTGAATGTCCATCTTGGTGCGGCTGCCACTCGTATCCGAGACCTTCGAACTCTTGCCTCTCTTCCGCCTGGATGGGTTCGAAGATTCCTTGGCCGTGTTGCCCAAGCGGTGTCCCCTTCTTGTATCCCCATTTGCGACAAACATTTTCGATCATCTGAAGGGGGTTGCTACGAACGGTCAGGTAACTGACACGCTCGAGAGCCAGAATGTAGTTGTCAGGCTTGAAACGGTTGACTCGGAACATGACATCGGACGGTTTAGGATCAAAGTGGACGGTCTGGAGGGAGACAGCAGAGACCGACTCGACCTTTTCCTTGTCAAGATCTTCCACCAAGACGACAAATACGTCGTTGCCCCAGCAGAACTTGACCATGCGGTGGAGGGTCGAGGGGATCACCTGATGCTTGCACAACCAAGGGCGCCCAATCAGATGATTGAAAGAGGGCTCCAGATCTGTAATGTAAAATTCGACATCGAATACTACCAACCCTATGGTGAGAGGAATAACTAGCATCCCCGGCACGTCGTGATGCGTGTTATCAAAAGCCGTCATTCCTTTCGTAGTTGGTGTGATATCCTCGGCTTTGAATCCGATTTTATTTGTTGTGCGCAAAGGGGAAACGTTAAGGCCTGCGCCATTATCATCCAACGTGAGGGGAATTCGGGTTCTCAGGTTCCAGTGCAGACCGCTATGGCATTGCAGGCTCATCCGACTACATTATCACCCATATCATTGCCCCAGCATTACACTTCTTTAGCGATGGAGGCGTTATCATTGCCTCCTGCGCCACAATATGCATCATAGTCATTTAAGAATCAACCCATTAGTTGTGCGAGAGTATAGCATTTCTTGAGTCCGTCACCCAGAGCTATACCAGTGCCATAGCTGTTACTCTCGTGCTCAACGCCATACACAACACAACTTACTCAAAACCCACCTCAGCATCAGCATTAGGTCCCAGCACGTAGGTCATCATTGCACACTAGGCACACACCTTCCACTGTCATGCCGATGCATCTCATCACATCGGCTCAACAAGGACTGCAACGTAAAGAGAAATGAGGCCGCCACGTTGAAAGTGACTACAATCCACTAGGTGAGTCACTGAGCACAATTTTTCCTCATGTTGTGTGTAACCATGCCAGCGAGGATCGCAAGATAATGCGAAAACCGACAAAGCTACGGCAGAAAAATAAATAAAAATGCAAATGCAGGAGTCGCCACCAAATCTATTATGGAAGACGAGGAAAACCATAAACATGAAAATCATGCAAAAAAATAAAAAAGAAATGTCTTCGAAAACCAGAAATCTGGGTAAGGATCCCTATTATGTACGAGGAAGATGTTAGGCACCCTCGTACGCCCGAATAATCGGTCTTTTATGGTTTCTCCAATGCTTATGAAATGTCGGCTTTTCAGCCTTTTGTTGTACGCTCGAGGGTGATATGCCATGCCATGATTAGTGCCTTATGCTAATAGCTGCATGATGTGCAGGGGTGTGTCCTAATGCTCAGGAGTATCACTCTTTATTTTCGGGTCAAGTGCATAATGCAAAGATATTGCATAAACATAATCAAAGTTGTATCATTTTGAGTGATTTCTCATCATTGCTTGCTATATGCATAAATGCAATCTAAAATGCATGAAAAATTCTGAAAACAAATCTGTGCCTTCCTAATGCATCAAGGAAGAAAACCAGATGAAAACCCAGAAGCAAATCGGGCCGAGAAAGCAAGCAAAACACATGAAAAACATGCTGTGTGCTACTGAAAACAGGCCAATGTGCTTGTTTGGTGCGTCAGACTGGTGCG
>JAMKQA010063411.1:0-10026 GCA_024699735.1 Posidonia australis | reverse complement strand
CTAAAATATCGTACTTCATGTAGTGTGTGACTCCCTCTTTAGGGTCATACCAATCACAAAGGAACATATTTGCATTGGAGTATTCCAACTTGAGGATCGCTTTTAAGATACCATAATAATTAATAAATGGTTTAAATCTCCTCAAGTATTTAGTTGATATAACGTCTAAAATATCGTACTTCATGTAGTGTGTGACTCCCTCTTTAGGGTCATACCAATCACAAAGGAACATATTTGCATTGGAGTATTCCAACTTGAGGATCGCTTTTAAGATACCATAATAATTAATAAATGGTTTAAATCTCCTCAAGTATTTAGTTGATATAACGTCTAAAATATCGTACTTCATGTAGTGTGTGACTCCCTCTTTAGGGTCATACCAATCACAAAGGAACATATTTGCATTGGAGTATTCCAACTTGAGGATCGCTTTTAAGATACCATAATAATTAATAAATGGTTTAAATCTCCTCAAGTATTTAGTTGATATAACGTCTAAAATATCGTACTTCATGTAGTGTGTGACTCCCTCTTTAGGGTCATACCAATCACAAAGGAACATATTTGCATTGGAGTATTCCAACTTGAGGATTTCTTTTAAGATACCATAATAATTAATATGGTCTTCTTCATAACAAGATCCGTTCACCATAGTCTCTAAATCTTGAGTTGTCAATCCTTCACCGTATTCTTGTGTGAAAAATCGATATCCATTTACAAAGCAAGTTCATACGACTTTTGTTAAAAAATAAAACCATAAACTAAGTCCTTTAAAAGCTTTTGCTTAGAATTAGATCAAATTGGTTTACATGATTTCTAAACTACTTAGGAAATGTCTTCCTAAATAAGTCCAAGATTTTATCATCTTTTAGACTAAAACAGTCAATCATTAATTATTCTCTAAATTGCTTACAATTGAAAATTTAAAACATAGTAAAATAATATATTATCTAAATTTATTGAATAGACATATCGAGAAAGATAGCAAAAAATACTCGACAAAGAATTCGACTTCGTCGCAAATGTCAAAAACATATAACACTGCAACATCTTTTTCGCTCTGAGTCAGTAGATGTTCTTTCTCCTTTTCAAAACGACAAGTACTAGAACAAAAGACAAAAAGTATATCGTTTTATTCCTTAACACCCATATCATCATTCTTCTGTGTTCGATTATGCATTGTGAAAAATATCTCAAACAAAAAATGACAACCTCTTCGTAAATATATTATGTATTTATTGAACCTTCCACTTTATTCTTATTCAAATTTTTCGTTTCATGAAAAACATGTATATGTTAAAAGTATGAATAATTTCGAAAAATGTGCTCGCAATAACAAATAAAAAACAAACTTTCTTTAGAATAACATATACCTCTTGAAAAGATACATCCATCGATATTGCACTGGTCCACCCACTTCCGCTTCGTAAGGCAAGTCAATCATGAGATGTTCCATCGAGTCAAAAAAACAGGCAGAAATCTCTTTTCCAAATTACACAATATGAGAGTAATATTTCCCTGTAAAGTCTCCATGTTTTTCATAACGATTTGAAGGAACAAATGACCTTAAAGAATTTACTTAGATCTGTGAATACATCTACAATGGACTTACGTAACATATCTCTAAATGTAAGGAGAAGTAGTCTCTCCATAAACACATAACAATCGTAACTTTTTATTCCCTTGAAACTTAATTCTTGAGATCCACAAGTTTTGATATATTTGATGCATATCCATCGAGAAATTTCAAGTTGCTGACTCACTTACACACTGCCTTGATCTGACTCTTATCAAATGTGTACTTTCCATAAGTCATTTTAGTCTTTTCATTAGTATGCTTTATCAGGTACAAGTCCTTACGACTACAAAGTAACTTCAAATTTCAACCAACCTCTAAATATAAGGGGAAGTAGTCTTTCCATAAACACATGACAATCGTGTCCTTTTATTTCCTTGAAAGTATATTTCTTGAAATCCGTAAGTTTTGATATATTCGATGCATATCCATCAGGAAATTTCAAGTTGCTGACCCACTCGCACACTATCTTAATCTGACTCTTATCGAGTGTGTACTTTTTCTTAGCTATTTCAGTTTTTTCATTAGCATGTTTTATCAAGTGCAAGTCCTTATGGCTATAAAGCAACTTCAAATCTCTATGTACATTCTCTATGTCTTTTGTCTTGCCATTGACATGCAATATCATGTAAAATACATTATCAAATATATTCTTCTCAATATGCATGACATCTAAGTTGTGTCGAATTAAGAACTTCGACCAATACGGTAAGTCCCAAAATATGTTGATCTTCGTCTAATTATGAGCATTCCTGAATTCCTTTAATATTTGTGGATTAACACCATATCCAAAAATAATCTACTCAAACTTTGATAGTCGACTAAATACTTATTCTCTCGACAACCTAGGAGGTGAGTTTAACAGTTCAACGGTATTCTTCTTAAAAGCTTATTTCTATCTTCGATATAGGTGGTCCATGGATAGGAATTGACGATAACAGTCAAATAAACATAGCTTACAACTATATTGAAGCTGAAATGACTTTATGTATTCCATACAATAAGAACAATTCTTTTTTCCATGTATGCTCTAACCAAATAATATCCTATATGTAAGGAAATCACTGATAATCCAAAGTAAAACAATCTTCATGTTGAAAATTTACCGCTTACATGCATCATATGACTCAATTTCAGTGTCCCAAAGCATCTCAACTTGTTTATAAGAGACCTCAAGTACATGTCAATGTGTTTTCCAAGGTGACTTGGATCAAGAATGAGCAAAAACAAAAACATGTATGGCCTCTTATTACACATAGAAAGAGATAGATTATATAATGTGATCATGATGGACCAACATGAGTAATCTTTTTGTCTACCATGTGGATTGAATCCATCATTAGAAACACCAACAACAACACTACGATTTTCTACAACAAATGAAGGAAAAGACTCCTTCTAAACTTACCAATACTTAGTGTTAGAAGGATGTTCCATATCAGTGTTTTGTGTATGATCTACATGCTATATCATATCATTTGCAGTCTCTCTGCAATAGTATAACTTCTTAAATGTCGATGCTAAAGGGAAATAACAAAATACCTTTTGAAATACACGTGTCTTTAAATCACTTTTGTAACAGAACTCGTGACATTCTGGACACTCTAATTTATCTTTGTATTCCTTCTAGTACAATATGTGATGTTTTGAACAAACATCAATATTCACTTCTACCAATCCCATCTTTCTCATCATCTTCCTTGTCTCGTAATAGTTCTTCGACAATTCATGACTCTCTAGCAACATTTTCTTAATTTTACCTATTATGACATCTAAATAGCTAACTGTCATATTATAATCGATCTTCAAAATCAATAACTCAGATACTATCGATAACTTTGTCTAATTCTTGCAACCTGACTACAATGACTCCACCACTTTTTTTAACAATTCATAAAACTCTTGAAATTCTCTATGTGATTCTTCATCAGCGAATACATCAAATTCAAAACCTGCTACATCCATCACCATATCCCTAATGGAATCCGTACTAACAGGAGTAACTTTCCCATGACTTTGAAAGACCTTTCCATGTTAAAATCAACACTAGTAACCTTCTACAAATCTTTTTTTACACAAATGTATTTTCACATCTTTTCTCGATTTTTTTCAGTAGTGTACATTTTTTACAATGACATATAATCCTTCCATCCATTTCCACAATACCTAGACCTTAACTATATGTAAAATCCACAAATTATTAAACACCATGTAAAAAACTCTTACACACTTTTTTATCCACGACTTGTATATACATTCAATTACAATGAGAATATATTTCTTTCTGTAAAACAAAGAAATGATAAAATGTCTAGATTGACAAAAAAAAACATGAAAATAAACACAACACAATGTTATTATTTTGGTGCCAAAAAATGTGTAGAGTATTGCAAATAGATTGTTTGAGCACGGTGCAAGTATACAATGTATACAATCGAAGGCAATTAACTAGCTTTTTTGTTCACTAATCATAGAGTCCCAAGTACTTTAGTTTTAATTTACAAAAACAAATATTGTAGCACATTTACATCTGCGATTCAAGACTTTCAAATACAAAGGAAGCAGCTACAGAATTGTTTTGTCACCTACTCTGGCCATGTACACACCAATTAGTCTAAAGACTCAGTACTTGACGTCTTGATCTTTCATTTGCCTCTTCCAATGTAAAATCTTGTCAATACTCACCATCTCAGTAAGGTTTTCAACATATTGTGATAGTAAATAACCATCAGCTGCATAAAGGACAGTACAAGCAGAATATCTGACATGACATACATTTCAAGTAGTAGGTCTAGTGTCTATTCTACACGTTAGAAAGAGAGAAAAAATTGTTTCGATTAATCACACACATTAGTTGTTAGAATTTGCCAAACAACTAAAAGATAGAAGATTAAAAAAGACAACAGAAGTCCCAAACTTATCATCTACTTACGATACATTAGATGGTGCATGAGTTTGAAGTACTTATCATCAATCTACAAAATTAATAAGTGCTTACTTGAAGTGTAACCAATAAGATTATGAACACCATCTCTATCAACAGTAAAAAAAATCCAAATAGCTAACTTAAAACAAAAAAGAAACAACCTACTGAAAAAAGGTTGCGGAGTGATAATTATTCATTGCTTACTGAAAAGAAACAACTAATATAATTGAATCTTATCTTATAAATTTCAAGAACATAAATTTGGGTACCAGTAGCACTCAGATTTAGAAACAACACTTTTTTCTCATAGAATACCAAAGTAACTATGTTTTTGTAACCTTGAGTGCAAAAGGAAGATCAGCTATAAAGTGCTCCGATAAATTGGAACCAATTGAATCTTGTAGCTATCGCCATCAGAGGGTCCAAGAATTTGCTACTAGTCGGCTTCAAGAGTATGCATCTAATGACATATGAAAAAGATACGTATTCGGTAGTTTCAGATGCAAGATTCATCTTTGATGGAAAGGATCAAGGGTTGCATTGTGGACTCAGCTCCAGTTGCTGCACCTGATCCACAGGTAAAGATATCCATGTTTCTGGCATGTCAGAAGGTGACGTTTATGAAAATAAGAGTTGTATGGCTTTAAAAAATTTGGTCTATGGCATCGTTTAGAATGCCATATAACACAACAGTCTACACTTTATATGCCTTCTTATTCATGCGCTAATAAAATCTAACACAGCCTTCTTGCACCTCATATGCTTCTAACTCTAGAAAGTACTATTATTCCTCATCAATAATTTTGACCTCGAGCACATTCTTATAATGTTGTTTCTTATAACCTTTATGCTAAAAATAGTTTGTTTGTTTGACTGTTGTATTCAGGATTTAACTGATAATTTTTGTTTATTCTCACTCCTATTGTCTTCGATAGGCCTGGGTTTTAGGTTTCTCCACTGCATTTCTGAAGAAACAGAGCATTGGGACAAAAGGGTCAATCAACTTGGACCATTCAAAACTGAGGGCATTGGTTGACAATATTCCTGTCATGGATTCCAGGCCAGCAGCCACCTAAGTGGCTCTATAAGCAGCTTTGGAGAAATTCTTCGAAGTGGTATTGAATCTTCCTTCTGTCAAGAGGTAATTTTTGTGTTTATCATCTTTAACCAAGAAAACATGCAGTGTGCTCAGCTGCTATTAAATAAGTAGGAAATAGACTGATGAAGCAGACTATTTATTTCCAACACCATTTAGAAAATGATAATGTATTTGGCTACTAGATACTTTTTCTGAAGATATGTATTGGATCAGCATACACCGAGTGCTCCCATATGTAAAATTCTTATTCTGAACTGAGTGACTAAATCAACAAGAAGGTTCTCTAAGGTATTTGCATTTGTTGACAGTGGTTTAAGACAGGATGTATATTCAAAGAGTAGCAACAAGACAAAACTAAATCTCTAGGCTCATGTTGGATTTCATTGGAGTTGCATTAAAATAACCTTAACATTTTTTCCCATGGAAGAACATGAAGGAATTGGGAATTCTGTTGCAAACACTAGCATCCTTGAATTCAAGGTATGGCTGGCATTTGAAATTGGGAAAAGAAAAAAAAAATAATCCAAGCATATGATTTCTTACCTGAGAAATGGTAGTAAATAAGCGGAGGAGAAGGCGGAAGGGAGGCACTAAGGAGGCAGACAAGACACGCTAAAGGTGAAGAGGCAGCGGCAAGTGGGATGCAGCGATGAGTAGGAGGCACTGTGGATGACGAGGAGGTGGCCAGTGGGATGAGACAGTGAATGGGAGGCACTGTCGACGAGGAGGTGACGACGAGTGAGAGGTGCTGTGGAGGAGGAGACAGCGACAAGTGGGAGGTGTTGTGGAGGAGCAAATGGCGACGAGTGGGATGCGACAATGAGTGGGAGGCACTTAGGACGAGGAGGTGATGGCGAGTAAGAGGCATTATGGAGGAGGCGGTGGTGAATGGGAAACGGCAGAGAGCAGGAGGCGGTGGTGAAGAGACGACAATAAGGAATGAAAACAGTGAAAATGATTATGGGTTGAAATTTTAAGATAGATTTAACGAGATATGTCCTTGCAAATAACCTTAGTATCTTCTTGCTCTTTGTTTTCGTTAACCATTTGCGAGGACAAGTCTTCATCATGTTCTCGTAAATAGTCCTCGTAAAATATAAATTTTCTAGTAGTGGAGGTGTCACATGTGTTTGCTGTTGACGATGAAATACCTGCAAAGAACAACACAGATTGCGTTTCATAATAACTATTCTATCTTCGACACTGACGGATTCCTCAGTAGATATAAGAAAAAGGGGTAGTGAAAACAACTCCATATTAAAACAAGCCTTTTAAGGAGTGTTTCATCACCGAGAGGGCAAACGACATCATATTAATGAGATAAGAAACACTAAGAACTACATCAGATCACAGGTATTTAGGAACCTTCATCAGCAAATTATGGTGTAAGTTACATCAAGGATGTGATAATATTTGTGTTCCACTATACTATTCTATCGAGATGTATGAGTACAAAAAATCTGATGAAAAATACCCAAAGAATTATAGTAATATTGCATATCAGCTTGAATAAACTCCAAGGCATTATAGTATGAAATATTTTGGGAGTACTAAAAAATTGATTTATTATTTTAACGAGAAAATATTTAACAGTATCAAGAACACGAAATCTGTCTTTGAGAAGATATACCCAAGAAACTTGAAAATAGTTAATAATAAACATAATATAATATCTATAATGAGACACGAACAAGACCCCAAATATTACAATAAACTAACTCAAACAAACTCTAACTAATAGTAAGAGATGGACGCCTATAGGTAGTACGATGATACTAACCTAACTGGTACAACTCACAATCAAAGAACCCAACAGAGACCCAAGGATGAGCCTATTGAAGCTTGCGATGAAACAAATGACTAAGATAACAGTGCCATAGGAGTAGAAACTCTGTAATGGAAGTTAAAGTTGCCAGCCCTCAAGGTATCTCATCGCGAGCCAATAGATACACACCATGTCCACGCTCACGGTCTAAACTAATCCTCCATCTTGTATGCAAATCCTGAAAGATACAATGGAAAGGAAAAAAGGTCACAAAATAATATAACTGTTTGATAATGACACTAATAGAAAGTAAATTAACAAAAAAATCAAGTACATAAAGGACTTGGTCAAGGAAAAAAGGTCACAAAATAATATAATTGTTTGGTAATGATACTAATAGAAAATAAATTAACAGAAAAATTGTGTACATAAAGGACTTTGTCAATGGCTATCTGAGAAGAGGCTTAAACGACTCCTCCCCCAAACACAGAATGGTAGTGACCATCGGTAATGGCAACAGAACGAACATCAAACAACTGGGATAGACGAGTAAAAAAATCGCGAGTACCTGACATATAGGAAGACGTTCTAGAATCTATAATCTAGAAATTGACCTTAAAAGCTAACAAGGTACTAGTACTTGATATAGTAGTATGTGGCAATGGTAGAGGGTTGATTGACTTGCAACTGAAGGAACTTGTCATAGTCGGCATGCGATATGATTACCATTTGTGAAGATTGATCATCATGAGACTGTGCCTCTGTAGCAACATGCTGAGCCCACTGTGGTTGACCTCCCATCACCTATCCGACATATGATTGGTCCTACCACAATGCTTGCATTTACGAGTATCGCGTCCTCATCTAGAAAAGCAACTACAACCACGACCACGTCCTCTAGTAGAGGTAGTCATTGCAGATTAATCTAGAATAGTAGTCAACGTAGCAGTGGAGATTCTCAAAACAAGAGGAAAAGTAGACTATAATGATGGAACTGTCTCGACCCTAAGAATCTACCCATGAATCTGAGGAGCAAGCTCTGAATTGAGGCTTACTAGAAAGATAGCTACTATCAATTCTTCACAGTACTCCTTCATCTTAGAGATATCAACGACAAAAGGGTGATAAATCTTCAATTCATCATGCAATGCATGAAGAGAAGTGTAAAAATCCTTAACATAACGATCCCCTTGGTGATGGGTGAAGAGGAGTGTTAGAGTTATAGCTTTATGTCCATTTGGTTTATTAGATAATTGGATATCCATTTAGTTGAGTATCCTATAAATATGTAACTCATTCTATCTAATGAGAAGATCTCTCCTTTTATCCCTAACTTCAATATGGTACCAGAGCAGTTAGGTTCTCTAACCTAAACCCTAACAACCCTGCCACCTGCCGCCACCGCCGCCGCCGCCACCCGTCACTGCTACAGCCGCCGGTTCTCCCTGCCAGTGCCTCCCTCCTACCCAGCAAGTTTCTCCCTTCACGTTGGCAACCCTCTTTTCACCAGCCAGTGACTCCTTCCTCCCCTGCCGCCGTCGGTGGTGGCAACTAGGGTTTCGGCAAGTCCTTAATCCCGCCAGAGTAGGTTGTTCAGCCCTGTTTCTTCTCCCGTTTCTCCTTCAAGCCATGTGTTAGACTTTCCTATGACTGTTTGTGGTTGTTTGTGGGTGGATAAGTGATATCTATCCGTGGTTGAACCTCCGGATTGCGTGGTTGTCTCCTTAAAAGGCGGTTGTGGTGCAGTTTTTCACCAATGATCATCAAAACAGGTCTTTCTCTCCTATTTCTTGAAATTTCAAACCTTATATATTGTTTTTTTCATCATGACCTGTAACATCTGTGCCTGGATTTTTCTCCATTAATTTTAAACTATGGAATTTCTTGTGATTATTTGTGTATGGTTACTAATAGTAAATCCAGTTGTGTGTTGGTTATGGTTGCTTCTCTGTGTTCTGTGCCTTGGTTTCTCCCCTGTGGTGTGTTTTCTGAGGCCAGTGGGTCGGACCCACTTGGGCATGGGCTTTGACTCAGTCAGGAGCCATTTTTCCTGCGGTGCGGGGCATTTCTTTTTGGCCCTTTCTTCTTCCGCCTGTGAGCTGCTTTTCTTCTTCCGCCCGTGAGCCCTTTTCTTCTTCCGCCCGTGAGCCCAGTTCTTCTTCCGCCCATGAGCTAGCAGGGGAGGGGCTGCCGATCCGTCCCCTCCGTAGCTGGGGAAGAGCCGACGGGATTCCTGGGAGGCAGCCTTGTAGAGGGCTTTATAAGGGCATGCTCGGCCGGGGGAGAGGCAGGAGGAGCTGTGGGACTGCGGGAGGCAGTGCGTGCGGGTGCTCCGTGGGTTCGCGCGGCTGAGGGAGGCTCCGTGCGGGTGCGCACGCGGCTGAGGAGGAGCAAGGGAGCGTGCGGGAGGCAGTGCCTGCGGGAGGCTGCGTGCGGCTGCTCCGTGGGTTCGCACGGCTGAGAGAAGCTCAGTGCGGGTGCCGCGGGTGCGCGCGCGGCTGAGGAGGAGCAGGGGAGCGTGCGAGAGGCTGCGTGCGGCTGAGGAGGCTCCATGCGGGTGCTGCGGATTCGCGCGGCTGAGGAGGAGCAGGGGTGCGTGCGGGAGGCAGTGCGTGCGGGTGCTGCTGCGGCTTCGCGCGTGGGGAGCTGGCCAAGTACGC
>JAMKQA010063409.1:0-13135 GCA_024699735.1 Posidonia australis | reverse complement strand
GGTTGAATAGAGAATTATCAATTTCAAAGTTACTTTTAAAACTTTTTTGTAATTTAATATTAATTGCATACAAAGGATATCAATAACTATATTTAATCAAGATTCAGTACTTATGAAACTACTTAAACAATCATGAAGAGGATGAGAGATAATGATATACACAAGGATTTATAGTGGTTCGGCAACCCCGCCTAGTCCACTCCTGAAGACCCTCTTGAGATTTTTCTCGTATTAAAATAAATTAAAACGTACTTACTGGTTGGCTACACCACCAACAACTATCTTGCTCTTCCCACTTCTCTGTCCCCGAGAAGCTAGAGCCCTTTGCTTTTATTGCTATTACAGAATTCGGAGTTTCCCTCTCACAAAGATCGATCACAACAGCAATTACACAATGAAATCTCGTGATGAGAATGGAAATGAAAACAATAGCCGATTTTACAAGTATTTCTCAATAGTGTTGATATCAGGCCTTGTATGGGTCCTATTTATAGCTGTAGGATCGCCTCGAGATGTGTCTAACGTCTATAAAACGGTCATAAACGGCTACCTCAACGGTATGCCGTTTTGGCCTCGGTATGCCAAAAATAATCTTCAATCTGCAAGTGTCGAGCAAAACGGAATGCCGAAAATCCAACGGTCTGCCGTTTTCTCCTGAAACGGTATACCGTTTTATGACGGTATGCCGTTGTTTCGCATTGTTTTCATTTTCTCTTATGCTCCGGAGTTCCACTGCTTCTGCCGTTTTTTCTTGAAACGGAATGCCGCTCCATCCACGGTATGCCATTTTCAGTTCATCTTTTGTTCTTGCAGAGTTCCGTTGTTCATACCGTTTTTTACTGAAACGGTATGTCGCTACTGACTTTGGTATGCCATTTTTGATACTTTGATAAAACACTTGTATACAATATGAATTTATACAGAAAGCATTTTATATCTTTTTCATGCTTTAATAATTATGAAAATATGCACTCATAAGTAATCATCAAAATTAATGCATTATTTCGAACACAAAGTACCAAGAGGCACGATGGTGGACTCAGAGGAGCACTTAGGTGCGACCCATATAGAATATGTGGCCGTTCCCCCTGTTGCATCACCCTCGTCGGCAGCAGCTCTGGATACCCTCCACGCCAGGGTGGGTGACCTTGAGAGAGAACTTTGACAAGTGCGGGGAGGCGACTGCCAATCCTACAGATTCCAGGAACAATGTTATTTCCTAGAGGCGACACTCCCACTGTATTTCCAAATCCTGGGTTTCGAAAAATACAACGGTAAGGGTTGCCCCATTTCACACCTTAGGGCATATTATGGAGATCTTGCTAAGCTTTAGGCTAACGAGAGGTTGCTGATCCACCTTTTCTAGAAGAGTCTCACCGGTCCAGCCCTCAAGTGGTTCATGTCGCTTGACATGGGCTCGATCAAGACTTGGAACGACCTTTCACAGGCGTTCATGGACCAATATGCCTTCATTGTCGACTTGGTCCCAAAGAGGGAGGACTTTATCGCCACAAGACAGAAACCCCACTAGCCGTTTGGAGAGTACGTCGATCGTTGGTACGCCCTTGCATCGTAAGTGAGAGATAGACCCTCCGATGAGGAGTCTATCAAAATCATCATTTGAAGCGTGCAGCCAGATGTGGGGGCTCTGTTGAGCATTTAGCCTGTCACTACCTTTCCATCTTTGATTAGGACAGGCGTACGTGTAGAGAGCTCCTTTCGCAGCTGTAGCTTTCTTGCACTCACCACCTTCGCCAAACAAGCCACCTCTCCAGATCACCATTCGAGTAGCAGCACTCGCAACAATGTTGGCACCAGTTACCCTAAGAGGCGGGATCCTCCCAAGCCTGCCGTCGCATATGTGGGGTCACTCGCCATGCTTGTCAATGTGGTGAACCAACCAAGCTCGAATCAATTAGTCTATGCACCTGCACCTAAGGCACCACACACGCCACAGATCACCACCACTGCCCAACTAGTGTATCCCGCGGCACCAGTTCGGCAAGGACCCTGCCTAGGGTAGAGACGGCCTCAGCGTGCTACGTGATAGTACACCCCACTTGTTGAGCCATTGAGTGCCGTCCTCCCAAAGGTGGTGTCACTCCTGAACTTTTCGGAGGTCTGTCCCTTGCCTAACCCTCTTTCGGTGTGGTACAACACGAACCTCCACTACAATTTTCATCGCTACTTGCGTCATTCGATGGATAAATGCATGGCTCATCGGAATGCCATTCAGGACCTGATTGACCATAAGGTCATCATCATTGACACCCAGGAGGCACACACTACACCTTCACCACCACCTCCACGGGCACAAGCACCACCTACCTACCCCAACATTGTCAACCAACCCTTGCCTGCACATAACAACTCAGCAGGCGCTGGGGCCTCAGGAATCCATTTCATACAACATCTTTAGTGGACCCCTCTGATCTGATCCATATTGTTGGTAAGCCGTTCCCTACTCATCTTTATCGTTTAAGCCGTATCGGTTCTGAGTCAGTAGTCCACATGATACGACTGACCGTGAGGGCGAAGCGTACCACCGCACCATTGACCGCATACTCCGAGGTGCCCATTTGCCTACTTGCCCGACCCATGCCTACTCATCCTATCCAGCATCTTGTCCAGCATCCTATCCAACATCCTCTCCAGTCGGACCATCGTTCAGTCAGCCCGATGTTTGTCCCACTGGAACTTGTAGCACGTACCACTTTAGTCGTTCACCTGACAAGGGACACTCACCATGTACCCTATGATTATGCCGCAGAGATGTGCATAGAAGTCACCAGGTTAGGAAGGGTGTGTAGGCTACCAGCGCCAGCAGCCCAGCCTGATCGTTCAACGTCTTCTTTTCATCAGCCAGCTACTCAACCCTTCAAGACGACCCCTTGTTCAGTTCCTACGTCTTCTACCTGGCAGGAGTAGCCCTCTGCCGACATCACGTCACAACTAAAGAAGGTCAAGGCTGACATCTCTATTTGGGATCTCATCAATACTTCTTCTGAACATCGAGAGGCCTTCCTTAGGGTCTTCCAGGCTTCTCACGTCTCTCCCACCATAGAACCGTCCGCTCTTGAAGATATAGTGGGTACGATCGCAGAGCCTCACGCCATTTCTTTCTGCAGTGAGGAATTGCCTCCAACAGGAGTCAATCATAACCAGCCCCTGTTCATTACAATGCAATATCAGAGCTTCCGAATTCTCCTCACCCTGGTTGATAACGGTGTGGGCCTAAACATCTATCCTTTGCACACAGCAAACAAAATCGGATTCAAAGCCGAGGATATCATACCAGCTACGAAGGGAATGACGACATTCGATAACACGCATCACGACGCGTTAGGGATGCTGGTTATTCCTCTCACCATAGGGCTGTAGTCTTCGATGTCGAATTCTATATTGCGGATCTAGAGCCCTCTTTCAATCTCTTGCTTGGGCGCCCTTGGTTGCATAAGCATCAGGTGATCCCCTCAACCCTCCATCGCATTGTGAAGTTCCGTTGGGGCAACAACGTAATTGTTGTCATGGCGAAAGATCTTGACGAAGAAAAGGTTGAGTCGGTCTCTGTTGTCTCCCTTCAGACTGTTCATTTCGACCCCAAGCCATCGGACATCAAGTTCTGGGTCAACCGTTTCGAGCCTGTCAACTACATTCCGACTCTTGAGTGTGTTAGCTACCTAACCGTTCGCGGTGATCCCTTTCGGATGATCGAAAACGTGTGTCACAAATGGGGATATAAGAAGGGAACACCACTCGGGCGACACAACCGCGGAATCTTCGAGCCCATCCAGGCGGAGGAAAGGCGAGAGTTTGAGGGACTAGGCTATGAATGGTTGTCGCACAAAGACAAATATTCGCACACCAAGAGGAACAAGAAAATATTTATTCCGTTAGACCTCACTAACTTTATAAGTGTAAGAATACTTGATCCCAATCAAAGCCAGGTCACTACAGAGAAGAGCCGATGTCAGAGTGTGCAACCACAGCCTCAACCACCAGCCACCATATTGACAGCATCAACCACTGCCCCAACAACGAGTCCTACGGTGATAGTCCTACCAGTAATTGCACCAGCTGATCAGTCAGAGCAGTTTGCCAACCTTGGACATCACTTACAGCAGTCTCACAATCCAGAGAAGTTAGTGGTAGAGTAGAGTGCTGTCTAGTATTTTGATTGCACTACGGAAAAGGACGAGACAATTGGCAGGGAGATTTAGTTGAATGATTAAGTCAGTGATTTAGAGATGTTGTTCCAGGAATAGTTGTTAGTATGGGTTGAGGATACAATCGAGCATCAAAGGCTGAGAAAAGGAAAGGCTAAGGTGTCAGAATCAGAGCCAACAGCCCTCCATCAACAGCCGGACCACTCATCCATCATGGTCCTAGCTGAGTCACAACCATAACTCACTAGACCATTAGAGTTAATGTCTTTGGAGCTGGGAGGCAGGTCTAGATGGTACACTCAGCAAAGCCTCACCTTAAGCAAGGTGAGGGTAAAAAAAAAAGACCTTGAGTTAAGCTCTGGAGGAAAGCCAGGCAGTATCACTCCTATCGGTTAGTAGTAGGACAACCGTCAGTCAATAGCACCACTTGTACATACTACAGAAATTACAAAAAAAAAAAACCTAGAAAACATAAAAAATAAAAAAATAGTATCAAAAGCCGAGGAAACAGAGAAACTCGGCCAGTTAGCAGACCCCACCATCAAAGAGCCAGAGGTTACGCAATGTAGATACAAGAATACCAAAGTCAGTGTGACCGTTATGAAGAATCATCAGGGGCAGAAATCAGAGTACACCCTGTCCATTGATGTCACCGATCCAACCTTCAAAGAGGAAATCCTATCAGAGCTCATCGCTTAGGAGGAAGAAGATGATGACATGGATGAAAACAGTGAGACACCCGAATTCCAACCCTACGACAATGATCCAGAGGGGCCGAATATGCATGTCAAGGAAGAAACTGAACAGGTCAACATCGGTACAATAGAAGATGTCAAAGAGGTACACATCAATGCTAAACTATCACCATAGGCCGAGGCAGATTTCATAGCATTTTTGAAAGAATACTGTGACCATGCCGGTGGAACCCTGCACAGCTCTCCCTTATCGGGTGCGGGAAGCACTGGAGGAGACCCGATATGGTCACAGCGAAGATGGTGAATCTGGAGAAGAAGGCTAGACTCAGAAACACCAAGGAAAGATAAGAAAGGATAAGGAAAGGAGTCGCCACCTAGTCTTTTACTGGAAAGACAAGGAAAACCAAACACACAAGAAAATCAAGAAGCGAACAAGATGCAGAAAACATGTGTGCTCCGTGTGTACTGGATAAATGAATGCGGGCCAGAGAAAGGGTAAGGATTCTGGTTACGCATGAAGAAGGGGTTAGGCACCCCCCTTTCTGGGTTTCCTACTTGCCAATGATCTAATGGGTGTGTGCTTGCTTATTTTGAATGCTTATGCTAATGATGACTGAAAGCATGCCAAATCGAAGAGAAGAAATGAAATAAAGGGAAAAAGTTAATCCGAGGGACAAATGTAGGCATTGAGAATGCCGCTTTACTGTACAACCGTGGGCGATGAGGAAAATCGTGAAAATCGAGAAATTCTTGGAAAGTGTCTCGCAAATCAGCGAAAATTTTGGATAAATTTGAGAAAATCAAAATGGGAAAATAATCCTCAATCAGGACAATGTCGCCTTTGATAAGCCTTTTGTTGTACGCCCTCGGGCGATGGAAAGCCAAATCAAATCCAAAGATGCGAAAATTGAAAAGAATCCGGGAGATGGCTAGAAAACCAAGCTCGAAAAGAGTTGGAAAAGAGTGTGCAAAGTAAAGAAGAAAAGGCAAGAAAATTGCATGAAAAAGTGTAAAAAAATATGCAAAATGCCAGTGAGAGTGTAAAAATGTGAATTCCAAGGGCCTTTGTGCAAAAAAACCCAAATTCTAAAATAAAACTAAAATTATGAAGCCCCGATCATCAAAAATATATAGGAAAACACATTTTATGCAATTATGAAGAAATCTGGGGTCAAATGTGCAAATATGTGCAGTTCTGGCCAAATTGATGTTTCCTAGGGTTTAAAATGCAATTCTGCCACTAAAACATACATTTAAAGAAATTCAGTGGAAATTCAGGGTAAAATATGCAAGAAAAAGGATCCATGAAGGTTTCAGGGGCAAAAAAATAAATTCACCCTAGAAAACAGGTATTCAATGTGAAATCTGTAAAGTACAGGGGCTAAAATGCAATTTACCCAGAGAAATATGCATTCAGAAAGGTTTCAAAAAAGTTCAGGGTCCTTTATGCAAAAATATTGGATTGAAATGCATGAAAAGAAACTTTGGGGGTTTTTTTGTTAAACTTTTAAGCCTGGAAAACATTATTTTGAATGTTCAGGGAGCATAATTTAATATTTTCAGTTAAAACTTTATTCAAACGATTTATGAAAAATGATTCAGGACTTAAGTGTAAGAAAAGGACCTATTTGTAATAAAAAAGGACCAAAATGCAACAGACAGAAAGTTTCAGAATTTTATTAAAATAAAAAGTTTTAAATTGTTTTTAAAAGAAAAGGCAGTGATGGCCGCTGGCGACGGAGCTCCGCCGTCGACGACCGTCGAAGAGGTCACTGAAAGCTACATTGTGGTCTGATCTGAAGCAAGAAGAAGAGGAGGGGAGAAGATCCAACGGCTTGGATCGAGGTTGCAACGGTGGGAGTGGGCCTCCCACCTACCTCGCTGTCGAGGCACTTCGGCGACGACGTTGGGGAAGAAGGGAGACTGCTGGAGCTATGGCGCGGCGATCCGGAGGTAGTGGAGGCTTTGAGGCATCGAGAGGAGCCTTTTCCTTCTTCCAGAAGCGAGTATGGTGGATCATGACGCGGAGGGGAGCTTTGCCTGCCCTCGACGTCTTTTCCTCCGGTGAGCGAGGTCCCGGGCGTGTTTTAGAGGTCATGGCGTGGATGTGAAGGCTCCGGAGTACTGGGGTCATGCCATGGAAGCTTTCTGGAGGCTTGAAGCGACGCAGAGTGGCTGGAGGCGTGCGTTCCTGTTTTGGCTCCGATCATCTTCTCCAGCGACTGCGGAACTTCGCGATTCTGGCGATCCTCTAGTGGAGACCTCCGCAGCGATCAGAATGGGAATTGGAGGGGCGGAAAAGCAAGAGGTAGGCTAGGAGAGGTAGACCTAGGGTTCTAGGACCAAAGACCCTAGACCAGCACCCCCACCTATATCGTCGGAAAACGGCCCCAGCGAGGTCCAGGGAGTGATTTCGACCAGTGGAGGCCTCTGGCTTGATTGGAAACGATCCAAAAAGACTAAGGAAGCTCTAGGAAACTGAATTCGAAGCTAAATGAGGTTGGAGGAGAGCGTACCTGGCCGACGACCCACGTCTCCTCTGCAGCTCACCGGAAGTGGCCTGAATTCTCCACTTCTCACCTCTGCGAGCCCCTCTCTCTTTCTAGAATTCGCCCTCGCTCTGGAATTCTCTGTTTTTCTCTCGCCAAAAAGGACCTCTTCAACCTCTGCCTCTGCTGCTCCTTTTATAGGTGAAGCTCCGGCGGCTGTAACAACCTGTAACAAACTCAATAAAAACCTAACAACTAACCAACTCTGTAACAAACTAAGAAGCCTCATAGCAGACTAACCACTTGTAACAACCTTGTTGTCCCCTACGCACCCCGTTGCCTGTCCAAGCACTGACAGTGATCGACGGTTGTGATGAGGGAACTGGCCAGGTGCATATGTCTAGTGCGGCTGCATGGTGCGCCTGTTTGGCGCGCTAGATATGTGCGCCAGTGAAGTGCGCCTATCTGGTGCGCCAGAGAGGTGCGTCTGCATGGCCCCGGATCACGGCTCAGACCATTTACTGCTGGGTTTGGTGTTCTCTGTCTTTGGGACTAAACCAGGGTTTGAGTTCATTTGTGATTAAAATCCCAACTACCACAATTCCAGCCTGTAGACCTGCAAAACTATGGTGTCTACAAATACATAGATGTCTTCGCCTGGAGTTACGACAACATGGTCGGTTTGGATGTCGATGTGGTGGTTCACACATTATGCCTGAAGCCTAACGAGAGGCCCATCAAGCAAAAACTCAAGAGATGGCGACCTCAATGAATCTTGAAGCTCAAAGAGGAAATCATGAAGCAACACAAGGTGAACTTCCTCAAGGTGGTGTTGTACCCAGAATGGTTAACAAATGTTGTTCCAGTGCAAAAGAAAGATGGGAAGGTCTGTATGTGCATCGACTACAGAGACCTCAACAGGGCGAGCCCCAAAAACGATTTCCCACTTCCTCACATAGATGTCTTGGTGGACAACACAACCTGTGACATCTGGGCCTGATTATCCATTTTTAATTGTAAATCATGTGATTAATTGTAATATTGTATAAATGATTTATTAATGGATAATCTGTTGTTTCTTGTGATTGTGAGGATTTGGTTGGCCTACTGTGCACCTGGGTGTGATTTGGGACCAATGTGGAGTCTGATTTGGGGATGCACAGTCACCTCGGTTTCTACGCCTGTCTTTTCTTGTTTTTCTTTCCTTCTTTTCCTCTCTCTCTTTCTCTCTCCCCCCATTGGCATTCATCCTCTTCCTCTCCTTTCTTCCCCACTCCCCCAACCCGTGCCACCAGAAACACCGGCCCGTGTCACCTCGTTCCTTCCGACGGGATGGGTAGCCGACGTGACGCGAGGAGGAGAGGGAGATATAGAGGGAAGGAGGCTGAGGGAAGAAGGAGGCGTCGAGTGATGGAGAAAGGGAGAGCTGTGGAGTTGGAGGAGAGGTGGAACAACATGCAAGTAGGAGGTGGTTCGCCGAGGTCCACCGGTGGAGGAAGCTTCGTCGGAGTGGGGGGAGGCTCGCCGGAGAGGTACGCAACCCCTTCTTTCCCTCTGTTATACGTTTATTTGAAAATGAGTTAAATACATGAAAATGATGAAAAATGTATGTAAAATCGTAGAAAAATAGGGGAATTGATGAGAATGAATTGAATAGCATGAAAACATAGATATCATGCGTTTATTTCGACCACTGAAATAGGGGAATGCCCTGCTTACGGGAAATTCGGAATGCCGAATTGAATTCGGTATACTGAATTCCTGACAGATTAAGCCAAGATACCTGGTTTCGGTAGACCTAAATCACTCGATCGACCAAAATAGGGAGTTTCAGTATACCGAAAATGTTCGGTGTACTGAACCAAGGATGTTCGGTATACCGAACCTGAAATTTGGCCTATCGATTTTGCCCTAGCCCTGACATATTTAAATGTAAATATAAAATGACGGATAAATGGTTTAAAAGTATGTAAAACATGTGTTAATGATGTTTTCCTCATGTAAATGACATGGAGGAATACAGAACCCAATACGGCCCTAAAACTGAATTTAAGAGAATAAATGTGTGGCTCTTGAGCTATTTTGGGCATGAGATACAATTTATGATTTTTAAAGCATGGCTTTTCATGGTTTGAGTTGGGACCCCAGAAAAGGGTCAGGTGTTGCATGGAAATAGATTCCTGCAACGAAAAAGAATGAAAATGGAAATGGTTTTGAAAAGGAAAGTTTAAAGAGTTTTGTAAATGAAACACTAATAATGTGTTAAGGAACCATGGGGGTTGGTGTCGACAACGTAGTGGGAGTATGAGGCTCCAATGAAACCAATTGTTAGATACGATTGTGGTTGCCGAGCTTGAGACGGTGTAGGCTGAGCCTGAGTCATTGAACTAAGTTGTTCGGGTCATCGAGCTCGTGACGGTGTAGGCTGAGCCTAGGTTATTGAACCTAGTTGTTCGGGTCACCGACGGTGTAGGCTGAGCCTGGGTCATTGATCCTAGTTGTTCGAGTTACCGATGGGACGTCAAACAAAGACTTATCTCCTTGCATATATGAAAGAGATTGAGGCCTGTTGGCCGGGGCGGTGGCATCCCGTATGGGGAATTTCACTGCAGTAGTGCAAGAAGGTAGGGGAAATGATGACCTCGGCTACTGCTTATGTGCCTAGTTACCCCTGATTAAGGTAACATCAGTAAAGAAAAGTGGAAATGAATAAGAAAAGAATGTGATTTTGAGAAATAAAAAGAAATGTGGTCTAGCTAGGATTGGACTTGTGAATGGTCCTAAAATCCTAGAATAAAATAATGATTGTGCTTTAACTAGTTACCAACCAGTATTTATGATTTTGGTTTTGAGCCAGAGAGGCATTCTGTTTTAGGCTGGATATGGTTAGAAATGCGGTTTCTGAAGACATGAGTTTTGAAAGTAGTTGTGATCATGGGAAGAAACCCCAAGCAATAAAAAGAAAGATGAGTTTTGAGAAAGAATATGGTTTTGGAAACAATTTCCAGATATTTAAAAAAACAGAAAAAAGAAATGATGTTTCAAAAAGGAAAAATCAAGTTTTATAAACTAAAAGCTGTGTTTTAGAGATGTTGCCGTATTTTGTTGTTGTGTGTTTGGGGCGCGTACTTGGTGACTTAGATGTCACTCACGCGTCCTTGTTTTGTTTTCAGGTGCAGATTGGTGCGGTCGAGTTTCAGTGTGAAAGTCGGAGCTTGTAGTTGCACATTGTTTCTTGGTGGTAAGCCATAGTTACTGTTATTTAATTTTACTGTAATTAGTGTAATTTTGCTTATGATACTATGATTTTGGTAACGTGCCTGGGTTCGGGGCATTACAAAGTGGTATCAGAACTAATGCTACACCTAGTGCACTGGCTTGGTGATGTCCGGTGGAGTGGCTCCCTAGGACTTCACAAAAGAGAATCGTGCTCCTGAATTTTTGGTTGTTGTGTTTTGTTGTGCTGGCAGGAAGATGTCTCGCCGAGGCCGTAGCTGTGGCAAGACCCATGTACCCGACTTCGAGACGGGAGAGGGTAGTGCATGGAGGGGTATGAGACGAGAGTTTGGTGAGATGATGGAGGGTTTCGCCCAGTCCTTTGGCAGTAGCAGCCTGGATGAGGTGAAGGGAGACCCGTGGATTATGCAGTTTCACCAGCTTGGCGCGCCGACCTTTGATGGGTGTGGCACACCAGAGGAGTGTGAGGTGTGGCTCCTGGAGGTGGAGAAGATCCTAGAGGGGATCGAGTGTCTAGTGGAGAAGTAGGTCCGGATCGTAGCATTTCAGCTCAAGGGTGTTGCAGATCAGTGGTGGAGGACAGTGCGCTGCACCAAATTTTTGAATGCGGACCTACTGATGATCTCTTGGGAGGAATTCTGAGAGGTATTCTATGAGAGGTTTTTCCCTGAGCATGAGAGGGATAAGCTGGACAGAGAGTTCAGGAATCTGAAGCAGGGGAGCCAGACTGTGGCAGAATATGAGTCGTCCTTCCTTCGACTGGAGCAATTCTCTCATGCTGTAATTTCTGAGAAGAACAGAGCCAAGAGGTTCGTGGAAGGGCTGAATCCTGTGCTGAGATCCATAGTTATTGGCTTCAGATGCTAGACCTTAGCGGATGCTGTTGAGCTTACAAGCCGCTATGAGGATGATTGTAGGCTGTTCCAGGAGTATCCTAAGAAGGAAAAGGGGAGAAAGTTTGTCTCTCAACCTTCTGTTTCTCGACCCTTAGTGATTGGAGCACCAAGTTCTGGCAGCTCTGGGGAAAAGCGAAAGCAACGACCTACATTTGGTAGAGAAGAGAGTGTGGGTTTCAACCACGCAGGGTCTAGCAGCGGCCCATAGGTGGGACTGTGCCATGTCTGTGGCAAGAAGAGGCATGTAGTGGCGCATTGTTGGCATAGGCAGAGGAATTTAGACAGTGTAGTATGCTACAACTGCGGGAAGTTCGGGCATTACCAGAAGGACTGTCCCAGTCAGCCAAAGCCCACAGGAGATGCGGCACGTTAGCCTATTATGGGAAGAGTATTCTCCATTGCTGCCCCAGACACTGGTCCATCTGGAGATGTGGTGGAAGGTGAGAACTAGCACGGCTGTATTAGTTAAGTCCTATCCTGTAATTATAGATCCTATGTGTAATTAACACTATTTCTTATTATGATTATGGTTATGGTGTGCTGATTATTGGATTTTTTCTTGTGGCTGACCGGATGGCCCAAGTGTTGTTCGATTCTGGGAGTTCATTTTCTTTTGTCTCCAAGTCATTTGCTTTTGAGATCGGGACTAGGCCAGCCAGGTTGGCATTCCACTTGGATGTAGTCACCCCATTGGGAGAACACAGTCTAGCGTGGAGATATTTGAGATCGGTTGATATTCAGCTGGGGGATAGGAATTTTTAGGCCAGTTTGATCCTGATGGACATGTAGGATTATGATGTTGTCCTGGGAATCGACTGGTTGGCACAGCTTTCAGTCGTGATAGATTGCACCAAGAGAAGAGTTCTGGCAGAGTGTTCAGGCCAAGGCTGGTGTATGGTACAAGGCACCAGACCGGGTGAGCCCGAAAAGTGATGCTTGTGGAACTGGTTTGGGGTGTGTGCTGATGCAGCATGGTAGGATGGTGGCGTATGCCTCGTGTCAGTTGAAAGATCACGAGAAGAATTATCTCACCCATGATTTAGAGTTGGTAGCTGTTGTGCTCGCCTTGATGATTTGGAGGCATTATTTATATGGCAAACAGTTTGAGGTGTACACAGATCATAAGAGTCTGAAGTACATCTTTACTTTGAAGGATTTGAACCTGAGACAGAAGCGCTGGGTGGAGTACATTATGATTTCAGTTTGTTGTACCACCTAGGGAAAGCAAATGTGGTTGCGAATGCTCTGAGTAGACACACTCATGTCATGGCTAGTCTGATGATCCATGAATGAAAATTATTTGAGGGAATAGTGGAGTGCAGGCCACAGAGACAGTCTTAGGGAACTACTAGAATGGTGTTGGCTAATTTGTTTGTTCACCCAAAGATGATTAAGGTGATTGTTACAATTCATCAATATGATTCTTTTGTGTTAGATATCTGGAGGAAGCTAGAGGCTGGTAATGTCCCTCACTTTTCAGTTGGGGTAGATGGTGGGCTGAGGTATGATTTGCGATTATATGTGCCTCAAATAGAGGAAATCAAGAATAGTTTGTTGCATGAAGCTCACTGCTCCAGATACACTATCCATCCAGGAAGCACCAAGACGTATAAAGACCTGAAAATGAACTTTTGGTGGCCTGGGATGAAGAG
>JAMKQA010063408.1:0-10930 GCA_024699735.1 Posidonia australis | reverse complement strand
GATTCAGATCTTGCTGATTCTTGAATATTTCACGTTTTCATGCATGAACCCATCATTTGTTTCGATTTCAAATACTTTGTTTTCATGATGGTTATTGACCTTGCACTCGCATCATGTGTTTTCCATTTTTATCATGGCATGAGCCTTTTTAGCACTTGCATGAATCCTCCTTGCATCTCTGTCGGGTGGGATCTGGATCAGGTTACGGTCTGATCCAGACTCCCTGGGACGCACCAGTCGGACGCACTCTATAGGCGCGCCAGACTGGCCAGAGATCAAAGCACCTGCATTTTTATATCTCTGTTTGCATGGCTTTATCGCAGGGTTTTAAGCTTGTTTCTTTTTGATTGGATTCTCTGGTTTATCGAGATGTCACCTGGGTGTTTTTCAACATTCAATCAAACTGCTTTTCATCTTGTTTTCTCTGCTTTGTATTCAGTTCCAGGCTGAATCTGGTAGACTGGTAGCACATTACTCCTTCGTGAGAATCCGGTGCATCAGCCCATT
Source organism: Posidonia australis (assembly GCA_024699735.1). Taxonomy (NCBI): domain Eukaryota; kingdom Viridiplantae; phylum Streptophyta; class Magnoliopsida; order Alismatales; family Posidoniaceae; genus Posidonia; species Posidonia australis. Next base: position 10,423 of record JAMKQA010063408.1, on the reverse strand, counting down.
ATCCAGTGGCCTAACTGGGTCTTGCACCTTTCATATAGCTTCAATAGGTTGGAACCTGTGTGAGGCTATTGGCCCTTGAGCACAGGGTCCATTTGCATTTGCATTTCATGTGTTTCAGATGCATGTTTTCCTGAGTTTTACTGAATGTTTTCTGTAGCATGCTTTCCAGAGTGTATCCTCTGATGTTTTGCTTTGCATGGCTTTCTGTTTTGCCTCTGCATATTTAGCTGGCCCACCTAGATGCACATAGGTGGCACTCCAGACTAACGCACCAGTCTGGCGCACCAAACAGGTGTAGTATCCGGTTTTCAGTAGCACACAGCATGTCTTTTAGATGTCTGGCTTGCTTTCTCGACCCGATTTGCTTCTGGGTGTTCATCTGATTTTCTTCCTTGATGCATTAGGATGGCACATCCTTGTTTTCAGCAGTTCTCCTGCATCTTAGCTTGCATTTAGGCATATAGTAAGCAATGATGAGAAATCACTCAAAATGATACAACTTTGATTATGTTTATGCAATATCTTTGCATCACGCACCTGACCCGAAATAAAGAGTGATACTCCTGAGCATTAAGACACACCCCCTACACATCATGCACCTACTAGCATAAGGCACTAAGCATAGCATGGCATATCACCCTCGGGCGTACAGCAAGTGGCTGAATGGCCGACATTCATTTGCAAAAGAGAAATCATTAGAAGACCGATTCGTCGGGCGTGAGAGGGTGCCTAACACCTTCCTCGCACGTAACAGGGATCCTTACCCGCATTTCTGGTTTTACGCAGCCCCCTTTTATTTTGTTTGCATGGTTCTTCATGTGTTTATGGTTTTCCTCGTCTTCCATAATAGACTAGGTGGCGACTCCTGCATTTCGCATTTTTTTCCCCTTTTCTTTTTTCCGTGGCTTTGTCGCTCTTTTGGACACACATCACCTACCCGTGTGGGCCACCCCCATCGGCATGGTTACACCTGGCACCAAGCAACCGACTCTAGCCACAAGCAGTCCACTAAAGCGCGACCAATGGTGTCTACACTGCCACAGACAACCACCCTGTGGAGGAGTTTGTCTGTCACGGTATCCCGCCTCTATGTAGGACCCGCACTATGCTAACCCTCCTAGGGAAAGTCATCCTCTCATAGGACCTCACCATAGGATACGCCCTCTCATGGTGTCCTTAAGTCTCAGTCTAGGCACCCGTACTAACCAGGATGTCACGTTCAACCACACAAAGGTCTCATATCCCCTGGCTTGCTGTCACGTGTCTCTATGTACAGTTAGTACCCTAGGTCTCAGCACCCAGAACAAGTAGAGTATCATACCTCCAAGTCCAGTCGGCCCTCGACCCGCGGACCTCAACCTCGACCTTGTGAACAACAACCAGGAGTCTCATACCTCCAGGATCCGACGGACACTTACCTCAGCCTCTTCGTCTCCAGCCTCACCCTAGGCAACATGCTCGACCACCCAAGGATGTCGTCACATCCTTTGGTCTTGACAACATGCATCATCGGTCTCTCGGCTCTAACAACAAAAAACTCTAGAAAACTTTTCAAAAATCTTTGCAAACTATGCAACTCTTTTTCCAAAACCTTTTATAAAACCATTTTGAAAACCATTAAATATCTTTCCAAAATCTCACAAAGCTCCGTGTCTAAAAGCAACACGGAAACCAAAACCAAAAACCACAACTGAAGGCATAGCCTAAGCAACACCTTTGTCAGACCCAAGTAACCACACCTTGGGAGCATTTGAGTCCCTGAGCACTTACTTAGCTCACGACGACAACCCAAGCAAAACACCCAACAAAACTTAAAACCACGGTCTTGCAGTCCCATTCAACTTACAAGACCAAACACCAACACAGACAACAACCAGAACTCCATGTTCTGGTGCCAAAGCGTAAGACACCTACTGGCTTGTATTCCTCGAGAGCATAGTTAGGTCGGAGTCAAACGCATGAAACAGTGCAACTAAATATCTCATTCAATGCACTACACCCAAACTGATTATCACAAGATCTTAGGGTGAATTTTAACCCTAATGTCCAATCTATACCATTAAAGGGAGAACTTAACTTTCGAAGTTTTATAATCTTTTATTCTACCCATTGCCCAAATAGGATCTTGCTAGTCTATTTTAGGCAATCCCTACATAATTGCTAATGATTATCTAAACCATTTATGAGTCACCAAGTTGTCTATACTCCCCAAAACCTAAACTAACATGGTTATGCTTGTGCAACACACAAGATAACAATCAAAGCCAGCAATAGAGTAGGCTGCCTAGTGCACCATCCAGGTGTGCCTGGGTAGTGCGCCAGCAAGGTGTGCCTAGCACTCTGTTGTAGGTTCAAAGCTCTGAGCTCTGAACCCAACTCAACCGATACCTTCTCCATGCCCTATTTTGGTCTACACTCCACTAAACTCAACAAACAAGATACCAAACTAAAGGAAATCGTGCAAGGAACACAATGGAATAGGAATCGTCCAATTCCATGCACCACAGCTCGAGAAATCACCGAAAAACCCTTGGATGAATAGTATAAAACACAATTAATTTTTTGGAACTAAAAATCATACGAGTCACCAAAATTCACATTCCATATACCAGACTGAAGAACTCATCGAGATCGATAGCCTGAAACAGAAAACACGAGAATCCGACTCCATTCGCTCGAGAAATTCAAGAAAAACAATTGAAAACACTATTCATCCAAAAACCTACAAAGTCGTCGAAAATTCCAAATAAACTCCATAAAATCTCCAAAAATTCTCTAAGCATCCAAACACATTCAATCCACACTAACATGCCCTTATACTTTGAATTGAATAAGAAAAAATTTCTACAAGGTGTGTGTATCTTGAGCAAATGGTTTGTCTTCTTCCTCTTTCTCTTTCACTGAACTTCCTCCTCTTCTTCTCCTCCCCGTGTCAGCGGCAATGCGATGGTGAGCTCCTCCTCCTCAGGCCATCTCCCATCCTCTCTGCCCGTCTCCCTTTCATCTCCCTCACTCTCCCTTTGTTTCAAGCAGGAGAAGTGGAGTGAAGAAGAAGAAGGAGAAAGGGAGAGTGGTCGAGCCCAAGGAAGAGAAAAAGAGAGAAAAAGAAAAAGAAAAGGAAAAAGAAGAAAGGAAGAAAGGAGGGAAGAAGCCACGACGCAAAACTAAACCACACGATCTCCCACGTCCACATGACTCGTACAACCAAGGACCAGCCACCTAGTGTAACGACCCCCAAGTCGCTACAATTTTTCATTTTTAATCATTTTTATCTTAGTTATTAACCAACAAATACACTAATAGTGTAGCTAAGGCTAAGTACTCTCAATGGGGAATAAAACTAATAAACAACAGAAATAAACTAACTAACACTCACATGGATCCCTGATGTGTGGTGGCATGACTCCTCCTATATGCACTAGCAACCAACAGCTGCTGTCCTGCACCTACCAAAACACAAAAAAACAAAGCACACGTGAGTAACCACTCAACAGTCACCCAGCACACACCCCACCTATAACTCTGTAACCTATGCCGAGGGCAACCAAGCACAGGCACACACCTGGATGCCAGCAACCCAAAAGGACAATCTACCGATGCCCAGCACACAAGTATTGGCATCCCTCTCAGATGTCGCAACACCAAACCAGGCATTCTACCACTGCCCGACAGGCCACAAAATCACAAAACCATGCCTTTAAAACCATTCTTTTCTTTTCCTTTGAAAAACCATGTGCGTGCATTTTAAAACCTTTTATGCATGCCCAAGAAAGCTACTCTCCCCATCTCAAGCCCAAAACAACACCAAAAGCACAATTATAGAGACTCTACTCTGTACAACATGGTCCCCTCTAGACCCAAGCACAACACTAAGTCACAAAGCCTCTGCTCCCAAAACAACGGAGCCACTACTCCCAAACACTGTGCCTCAACAGTTGCCAATACCACGGCCTCCAATAGGCCTAGAGCTTGATTTTCCAAACCAGGACTCTACACAAACACAAGCACAAATAGTGTGTCGAATTGCCTGGTGCCAAGTAGACAACATTGGCCACAAGTAGTCCACCAAGGAGCGACCACGGTGTCTGCACTGCCACGGTGATGGTCATCGTGTGTAGAGCGTTCACTGTCCCACGATTCTCCCTCTCTGGAAAACCCTCAACAAAGCCAACCCCTCCTTGGGAAGGCAGTCCTATCTCTCAGGACTCTATTAGCTACGAAGTGTGCGTCCCACCCGCACTGGCCACTATAGGGCTTGCCTCCTCACGGTGCCTTCCACACGGTGCTCAGGAATGAGTCTCATACCTCCACACCCGACACCCGAGCCTTAGTGTTCACAGAGACAGCAGAGTATCATACCTCCCTGTCATGCCACGAAGCACCTCAACCCATAGACCACAATCCTAGCCTCGAAATGACAGCCAAGGAGTGTCATACCTTCAAGACCCGATGAATCTCAACCTCAATTATCTCGGCCCGCAACGTAAACAGAAAACATCGGAAAACTCTTTCCAAAATTATTTTCAAATATGTACTTTTCTCTTTCCAAAACTCTCTTTTGGAAAACCTTTTCAAAATCATTAAATGTCCTTTAAACTCAAGAAACACTATGTCCAACAGCGACACGGAAATCAAAGGCTAAGAAACCACAAACAAAATACAGCCTTCGACAACTCTCTTGTCATGCCCAAACAAAAGCACCTTGGGAGTGTCTGGGTTCATGAGCTCCATACTCAATCCGCGACCACAACCCATGATAATAGCAACAAAACATCCTCTGAGTGTCAAACCCACTCTGAAGACACCACAGCAATGTAAACACAACCAGAACTATACGCTCTGGCACCAAGTGTAATACACCTACTGGCTCGTGTCCCTCGGGAGCACAGCCAGATCGACTCAAACACCTGGAATAGTGCCACCGAATACTCCATTTAGCACACCACACACAAAACCACACAATCCCTAAACCTTGGGATGCTATCATTATCCCTAAAGTCCAATCTAAACCATCTGGGGAAAGAACCTATTATTTCTAAATCATATCTTCTTTTATTCTACCCACACCCCAAGTGGAATCTTGCTAATTCGTTTAAGGCAAATCCTACAATTATTCTAATGGTTATCCTAATCATTTATGTCATTAAAGCCTTGCAAGACACCCTAGAAGCCCTGGCCGACCCGCGCATCTAGGCCCCACGATTGGCCAAAGCCCTAGGCAATCTTAACTGAGTTCCAACAAAGCCTAGACCAGGGGTGTAATGACCCAGGTTTTAGGAGTGGTGCTTGGCCAGATAATTAAGGTGAATTCAGGCGTGTTAGGCTTTGGGGGTCCCAATGCCTAACGTAGGACACGTTTTTAGTGGTGTCTGACGCTTGGATTGTGGGTTTCTGGCCTTTTGGCAGTGGTGTGGTTCGGGTATTGTGTTGGCACTTTTAGGAGTTTTGGGGTTTCTCCTAGGCTGTGGAGGTTTGGTGGCGGGTCCCTGGTGGCACGAGTCACATGGACATGGAAGGTTGCGTGGTTTAGTTTCGTGCTTGCGGCTTCCATTCTTTCCTTCCCTTCTATCTCTTTCCTTTCTTTCTTTCTTTTCTTTCTTTTCTTTCTTTCCCTTCCTGGGCCCCACCCCCACCCCTCCTCCTCCTTCTTCTTCTTCTCCTCTCGCGCGTGGGAGAGGGAGAGAAGAGAGAGGGAGAGAAGAGAGAAAGGGGAGGCAGGAGGGAGAGAGGGATTGTGTGTGAGAGAGAGAGAGGAAGATGGTGGGGAGGAGGGGGTTGCAGCCGCCACCGTGCCGTCGTCGTCGCGTGGAGGAGACGAGCAGGTCGTGGCTGGAGGAGGAGCGTCGCCATCCGTCTCGCATCGCCGCGTCTTCGGTGGAGGTACGCACCTCGTAGATTTTATTTTGATTCCAAATTTGTACCATAGGTGCATGTTAGTGTGCTGGTAATTGTAGTTATTTTTATACAATTTATTGTGCATTTGTGGGCCATTTATAGCCGTATTTATGGTTGGGGGTGAATAGTGTCCCCTTTGTGTTTTCTGTGGTTTTCTCGAGATCTGCTTGATGGATTTCGATGTTGTTTGCCTGGTTTGGAAGATCTCGTTGAGATCTTCATTTTGATATATTGTTTGCATGGTTTGGACTAGTGGTTTGTAGGATTGGGCTTTGGGTCCCATTTTGGGTTGCCGTGTAGTCGCCTGGTTCGGCATGCCGAATTATTTCAGTATGCCGTTTTTATTGTAGATTGTCTGCTCGACCCTTGGTTCAGTCGATTGAATTTATTCTGTCTGCCGTTCTTAGAGTCTTGGGTGTTGACAGAATTTCTGGTTTGGTCTACCGAACGTTTTCGGTCTATTGATCTGGTGCCCTGAGCCTAGATTCAGTCGACCGTCCCATTTCAGTTTGCCGATTCAGGCCCTGATCCTACATTAGGTTATCTTCTGTTTTGATTAATATATATATATATGCATATATACATATATATTAATCTTGGAGGGATAAACATAATGGCATAAATGATTAGGATAATCATTAGAATGGTCTAGGGTTGCCTAAAAATGAATTAGCAAGATTTCACCTAGGGTATGGGTAGAATAAAAGATGAAATGATTTAGAAATAGTAGATTCTTTCCCCAGATGGTTTAGACTAGACTTTAGGGATAATGATAGTGTCCCTAGGTCTAGAATTTGTGTGGTTTTGTGTGCGGTGCATTGAATGGAGTTTTCAGTGGCACTATTCCAGGTGTTTGATTCGATTTGGCTGTGCTCCCAAGGGACACGAGCCAGTAGGTGTTTGACACTTGGCGCCAGAGCGTGTGAGTTCTGGTTGTGTTTGCTTTGCTGTTGGTGTTTTTTTGGGTTGTGGTTGTGGGTTCAATGTAGTGCTCGCGAACCCAGACGCTCCCAAGGTGCTTTTGCCTAGGCCTGACAGGAAAGCTGTCGACGCTATGTTTTGTTTGCTGTTTCTTGGCCTTTGGTTTTTGTGCCACTGTTGGGCACAATGTTGCTTGAGTTTTAAAGGATATTTAATGGTTTTTGAAAAGGGTTTTCCTAAAAGAGTTTTGGGAAGAAAAGAGTATAGATTTGAAAATGGTTTTGGAAAGAGTTTTTCGGTGTTTTCTGTTTACGTTGGGGGTCGAGATACTGGAGGTGGAGATTCGTCGGGTCTTGGAGGTATGATACTCCTTGACTGTCATTTAGAGGCTAGGGTTGTTGTCCGCGGGTTGAGGTGTTTCATGGCATGACGGGGAGGTATGATACTCCTGCTGTCGCTGTGAGCACTGAGGCTCGGGTGTTGTCGGGTGTGGAGGTATGAGACTCCTTCCTGAACACCGTGTGGAGGGTGCCGTGAGGAGGCGTACCCTGTGGTAGCCAGTGTGGGTGGGACGCTTGCCCCGTAGCTGGTAGCGTCCTGAGAGACAGGATTGCCTTCCCAAGGAGGGGTTGGCTTTGTTGAGGGTTCTCTAGAGAGGGAGAATCGCGGGATGGTAGTTGGCTCCTGCATAGGGTGGCACACCGTGGTAGTGCAGAACACCGTGGTCGCTCCTCGGTGGAATGCTTGTGGCCAGTGTTGTCTGCTTGGCGCCGGGCAGTTCGACACACTATTTGTGCTTGTGTTTGTGCGGAGTCCTGGTTTGGAAAATCAGGCTCTGGGCTTAGAGAAGGCGGTGGCTTTGGCGCCTGTTGAGGCGTAGTACTATGGGAGCAATGGCTCCATTGTTTGGGAGCAGTGGCTCCGTTGTTGTGGGAGCGGAGGCTTCGTGGCTTGGTGTGTGCTTGGGTCCAAAGGGGACCATGTTGTGCAGAGTAGAGTCTCTGTAGTTGTGCTTTTGGTGTTGTTTTGGGCTTGAGATGGCGAGAGTAGCTTTCTCGGGCATGCATAAAAGGTTTTTAAAAGTTCACGCATGTGGTTTTGAAAGAAAATAAATGGTATTTAAGGCATGGTTTTGTGATTTTGTGGTCTGTTGGGCAGTGGTAGACTGTCTGGTTTGGTGTTGTGGCGTATGAGAGGGATGCTAGTGCTAGTGTGCTAGGCGTTGGTAGATTTCCCTTTCGGTTTGTCGACATCCTGGTGTGATGCCTGTGCTTGGTTGCCCTCGACGTAGGTTGCTGAGTTGTAGGTGGGGTGCGTGCTGGGTGACCATTGAGTGGTCACTCACGTGTGCTTTGTTTTGTGTGTTTCTGGCAGGTGCAGGATAATAGCTGTTGGTTGCTAGTGCATATAGGAGGAGTCACCCACCACACATCAGGGATCCAGCTGAGTGATAGTTTAGTTTATTTCTGTTGTTTATTGGTTTTATTTCCTATTGAGAGTACTTAGCCTTAGTTACATCATTAGTGTAATTGTTGGTTAATAATAAAATAAAAATTTGTTGCTAGGTTTAGTGGTAGCGACTTGGGGGTCGTTACAAGGGGCCAAAACTACTGTCGGACCCATGCATGTGGTCCACACAATCGGCCCGTGTCCCTAGTTTTCTGTCCAAACTCAGACAGCTGAGACAAGGGACCCAAATTTCGCTCAAAGTGGGAACCAAAATCGGACCCACCAAACAATCACCAAAAATTACACCCAAAATATATGTTGTAGACCTTCGAGTTTACCCCAAAACCCGACAAACAAAATTGAAATCCGTTCACCACACAAGGAGATATGAATTTCCAAGCACAAAGAGGTCAAAAAAGACCCAAATCCAACAACCACCATAAATGGCTATAAATGCCACAATAAATCTCCAAAAATTCCTAAACACATTCCTAGCATCCACACACATGCAATTCACACTATCATGCCCCTACACATTAGATTGGAAATTAAAAGGAAGCCTAACTGATGCGTACCTCCATCGAAGAGATGGCGGCGACGAATAGCAAAATGGTGGCGCACCTCCCTCCTCCTAGCCACGAGCAGCTCCTCTCCTCCTCCCTGCGACGGCGGCGATGCGGCGACAGGCTCGACGGTGGTGGCTCCTCCTCCTCAGCCCTCTCTCAAGCATCTCTCTCTCCCTCTCTCTCATCTCACATCTCCCTCTCTCTCTCTCCCTCCCTCGTCTCTCCACCTCCCAAATCTCCCCCCCTCTCATCACCCTCTCTCGTCCCCCTCTCTCTCTCTCTTATCTTCCTCCCCCTCATCTCTCTGGCGTCTCAGGGAAGAAAAAGGAGGAGGAGGAGGAGAAGAAGAAGAAGAGGCATGTAGGCGGGGCAAGTGGGAGGAGAGAGAAAAGAAAGAAAAAGAAAAGGAAAAGAAAGAAAGAAGGAAAGAAGCACAGCATGAGACCCAACCACGCAACTTTCCACATCCGCATGACTCGTGCCACCAGGGACCCGCCACCAATCCTCCACAGCCCAAGAGAAACCCACAAAACTCCTATGAGGACCAGCGTAGCAATAGAACCACACTACACCAAAAGGCTAGAAACCCACAATCCAAGTGTTAGACACTATTGAGAACGTGTCCCACATTGAGCATTGGGACTCCTAAAGCCTAACACACCTGAATTTCATCCACAGTCCAGGTCAAACCTTCCACGATGGTCATTGGGTTGTTACACCTAGGAATGGCAAATAAACCTCCACAGTCCAGGTCAAACCTTTAAACTTCCACGATGGTCGACACAACACCACAACCATACAGCACCAAAAAAGCCAAGATCCACCTCATAGACATAGAACGTTGTTCGAGTTGCAATTTATAACGAATGTAGGGAGTTCAACGTCAAACAATCCAAATCTCTATTAAAATATTTAGCCAAAAATGTTGATCCAAATCCGACTCATTACAAGTAGACACTAGATAACATAGAGAACAAAGATATACTTATTAAAAGATCAAGATACAAATACTTGTACCGAAACAAATGTAATATCAAAACCCTTTATTATATTACAAAACATGAAACAAAACAAGCAAGGAGAATGATAAACAACTTATAGTTCAAGAAGTTGACTTGGACAAGGCGTAGTTCTACAATCTCCAATGGAATTCAAATCTTGACAACAACAATTAAAACTACTGTTATGCCCAAAGGAGCCCAAACACAGCGGATTCAAATAGCTTTGGCACGAGTAGAAGGGAAGAATAGAGAAGAACTTGCTGTAAAAAGTCAGCAACACCCTAGCCGTCCACCTAGGGTTTCTATGCACATCCAAAATAGCAATCCACACACAAACAATGCTTTTACGTGGTTCCCCAAAGATGGGTACGTCCACGGGTGTCTCTCCTTGTTTGTTTACTAACTTCAAATGTTGGAGTACAAGAGAGGAGGAAGGAGGAAGAAGGGATGGCCGTACCTAGGGCTTGTTGAGCCTCCACACGAATTCTCCCCTTTTTTGTCTTACAAAAAAGCCAACCCTAATAAGAGCATTTGGATGGCCTTATATAGTGGCTAATCATCCATGACAAAAATGCCCTTACAAACATATAT
>JAMKQA010063406.1:0-11364 GCA_024699735.1 Posidonia australis | reverse complement strand
TCTCACAGAGATCGATTACAACAGCAATTACACAATGAAATCTCGTGAGGAGAATGGAAATGAAAACAATAGACAGTATTACAAGTATTTCTCAATGGTGTCATTATCAGGCCTTGTACGGGTCCTATTTATAACCATAGGATTGCCTCGAGATGTGTCTAACGTCTATAAAACGGTCGTAAACGGCTACTTCAACGGTATGCCATTTTGGCCTCGGTATGTCAAAAATAATCTTCAATCTGCAATCCACGAGCAAAACGGTATGCCAAAACATCCAACGGTCTGTTGTTTTCTCCCGAAACGGTATACCGTATTATGACGGTATGCCGTTGTTTCGCATTGTCTTCATTTTCTCATCTGCTCCGGAGTTCCATTGCTTATGCCGTTTTTTACTGAAACGGTATGCCGATTCTGTCTCCGGTATGCCGTTCTGATACTTTGAATAAACACTTGTATACAATTTGAAACTATACAGAAAACACTTTATAATCTTTTTCAACCTTTAATATTTATGAAAATATGCACTTATAAGTTATCATCAAAATTAATGCATTATTTCTAACAAACCTCCCATTAGCTCAGTTGGTAGAGTTGTATGTGGCTGAGATAGTCCGTCATCATGGGGTGCCGGTATCCATTGTGTCTGATGGGGACACCAGATTCACATTTAGATTCTGGGGAGCATTGCAAGAGGCTTTCAGCACCATTTTGCATTTCAGTACGGCCTTTCATCCTCAAACAGACGGGCCGACTGAGAGGACTATTCAGACCTTAGACGACATGTTGAGGGCCTGCACTCTGGATTTTAGGGGGAGCTAGGAAGATCATCTCCCATTGATTGAGTTCGCCTACAATAACAGCTACCATTCCAGCATAGGTATGGCACCGTATGAAGCGTTGTATGGCAGACCCTGTAGAACACCTACCTGTTGGGATTAAGTAGGCGAGAGGCAGCTTGTGGGCCCAGAGATTGTGCAATAGTATGCAGAGAAAGTGGACCTGATCAGGCAAAGACTGGCGGCTGCACAGAGCAGACAGAAGAGTTATGCTGATCTGAGTCGTAGACTCCTGGAATTCGTGGTTGGAGACTTCGTTTTCCTTAAGGTGTCACTAACAAAAGGCATATTTAGATTTGGAAGGTGGGGAAAATTGAGCCCTCGCTATATGGGACCCTTCAGGATTGTCAAGAGGGTCGGGGAAGTTGCCTATTAGTTGGACTTGCCTCCAGAGTTCTCGAGCGTGCACAGAGTGTTCCACCTCTCGATGTTGAGGAAGTGTTTGACCGCTGCATCCCAAGTGATTCCAATTCAACCGGATGGGCTGCAAGAAGATTTGACCATGGTGGAGGATGCTGTGCAGATCCTTGATAGGAAGGAACAGATCCATAGGAACAAGGTGATTCCTCTTGTGCTAGTCCAATGGCAGCATCATGGTATTGAGGAAGCTACTTGGGAGCGGGAGGCGGACATGTTGTCCCAGTACCCCCATTTGTTTGATCAGTGAATTTCGAGGACGAAATTCTTTTGAGGGGGGTATGATGTAACATTTGTGCCTGGCTTTTCCAATTAATATAAACCATGGAATTTCTTGTAATTATTGGTGTGTGGTTTATTAATGGTAAATCTAGATCGTGTTTGTTGGCTATGGGCTCTCCCTGTGTTTTGTGCCCCTGGTTCCTCCCTTGTGGTGTGATTTCATTGGCTTGTGGGTCTGTTATGCTTTGGGACCCGTGTTTGGGAGTGATGCCCACTTGGGCTTGGGCTTGGACCCGGTCAAAGAGCCGACTATGCTATGACCTCTTTTCCCTATCTTCTCCATTCCCGTGACCCATCTCCTTTACTCGTGAGGCCTGGCAGGGAGGGCTGCTCGTTCCGTCCCTTCGATGGTAGGGTGGCTGGCAGCGGATCGGCAGAATCCGTGGGGATGGCAGGCGATAGAGGCTTTAAAGGGAGGCGTGCGGCATGGGGGAGGAGCAGAGAAACCTAAGATAGAGGGCTAGAGGGAGTGCGGAGGTTGAGGAAAGGTTGCACGTCGGAGGAGATCGCGCAAGTGTGGGGGAAGGCTGGTGCCGTGCACCGTCGGAGCTTGAGGACACGCGAGGCTCGTCGAAGCCAAGTACGCGTTCCTCCTTATGTTTCCTTTCCTCGGTTGAGGCATGTTAGGTTATAGGAGAAATCATGGATAATGATGTTAAAATCATGCAAAAATGAGAAAAATGTTGGGAATGAGAGGAATAATGTGGTTATGTTGATATCATGTTGATTCACGGGTGTTTTGTAAGATTTTTGTGGGTATTCTTGAAGCATGCTATAGTGATTGTATTCGAGCTTGATGCCCTTGTGATTTTTGATAGAACAGCATGCTTAATTGTTTTGTGATCGGATTGAGAGGTTTTGAAGTAAACTTGGAGGTCTACATCCCATGTTTTATTGGTAATTTTCGTGGCATTTTTGATGGGTCCGATCCTTACTCCCATTTTGGGGAGAAGAAACGGTGAAGGTCGGGGAGATTTCTGCAATCGCAGAAATTCGGTATGCCGAACTGGGTTCGGTATGCCGAAATGCTCCCAGGTGGTTTCCCAGGACCACTGATTCGGACGACCGAGGCATTCCGATCGACTGAATCAGGGGGTTTCAGACGACCGGATGATTTCGATCGACCGTTCAAGCAGGGGACTGGTTTATCTGACAGGGATTCAAAATGTCGAAATGCTTCGGTCCACCGAATCAGGGAATTTCGGTCGACCGAAACAAAATTCGGTATGCCGAATTAGGACCTTGAGCCATTATGGGAAATGTTTAGAAAAATGATGATAAATATGGATAAATACATGATAAATGTATGAAATGCATGAAAATGACTTGTGAGATGATGCATGCAAATATGTTATTTTTTTAAATGGTGTTTTCCATGAGATATTGACACATGGCTTATGTGTGTGAATGTGGACCCATGTGAGGGGTGATTGCATGGTACAATGACCATGAATGAATGTGTGGGTTTAAAGACCACAGGTAATGAATTGATGCATAATGCATGTGATTTGCAAAGAGTTTTATGAATGGCAAATGGTTTTGATAAATGTTTTGAAAAGAGAAATTGCATATGATTTTAAAGAGATTAAAGGAAATTGTTGGAACCACAATGAAACCAGGACTTGCCGACGAGGTTGTGAGACTTCTAGAGATGTCGGGGATGTGTCCTTGGTTGTGGTTGCCGAGTTTGCCGTCTGGGGTAAGAGCCTTGAGACGGTGGTGGTACTGTAGGACCCAAGATACGAGAGACCCGGACTACCCTCAGTGCCAGTGCTGGACAGGTCTAGGGTTAGAGTCCCGAGGAGCTCGAGCACCAGGGCGTCCCTAGGACGCACTCCGTGCTTGTACCAGTGAGGGTACATTTTGAGGCTGCGGCGGGGGCAGTTGAACTCCAGCGCGGGTTGGTTCACCGCGGCACTGTAGTGTGGGTGTGGTGACATGGAATCCTCACCAGCTGCTTGTAGCCAGGTCGATCGCCTGTGGCCTGGGTGATGCGACCAGTTTTGGAATGGAAAAGTGTGGATTTGTGTGTGGACTAGTTCCTTGCCCTGATTTGTGATAAGTTGTGCTAATGGTTTTAAATGATGTTTTGGGCTAGGAAACTAGATGAAATGATTTACTTCTCCTGTGTTGAATACAAAGATTTATGAATGAGCATGAGATTTTGAAAGAAAAGAAAAGAAAGTTTGAAATGCTATTGTTTTCCAAGTTTTTCTAATGGAATATGTGGTTTTGGCAATGGTAGTTTTCTGGCAATGTTTTTCGTGGGTTTTAGCGTTGTTTTTGGGGCGCGTACTGGGTGACATTCCTATCACTCCCGCGTGTTTTCCTTGTCCCCTTTGTTTCAGGTGCTCAGGTGTAGGAGCTGTCTAGTCTGGTGCATCTTTTCGAGCCACGTTTGCCGCACATAGGTCTGGGTGATTAGCTTTATTTATTTAATTTTGTTATTTAGATTCTTTTAGCTACTCTTGGGTAGTTCTTGTACTGTTGTGTAACACTGTGGTGTTACAACTGGAGTGATAACTATGGTTATAGGCAAACTCAATCAGTGGCAAATGTTCCATCCAGCTTCCTTTTAAGTCCAAAGCATAAGCCCGAGACATATCTTTCAATGTTTGAATAGTTCTTTCGATCTGACCATCTATTTGAGGATGGAAAGTTGTGTTGAAATTCAACACAGTGCCAACTACCTCATGTAATGCCCACCAAAACCACGATGTAAACCATATGTCTCTATCAAATACGATTGATACAGGCACTCCATGTAGTAAAATTATCTCAGACACATACAACTTTTGCCAACTATGACAATTGGAGATTTACCCTTATAGGCAAGAAATGTATTAACTTTGTGAGCTAGTCGATGATTATCCATACTGTATTGTTCTTTCTCCTAGTCTTGGGTAATCCCATTAAGAAGTCCATATATACATGCTCTCATTTTCAAACTAGAATATCCAGAGGTTGCAGAGTCTCTTCGGACTTCTGGTGGTCAATCTTCACCATCTGGTAGGTTACACATTTTGCTACATACTCAATAATTTCTCTCTTCATTTCAAGTCACCAAAAGTTCCTTTTTAGGTCCTTATAATATTTGTGGTTCTTGGATGAATTGTGTATTTGGACCAGTGGACTTTGTCCAGCAATCCATGCTTCACTTCTTCCACCTTAGGCATGTACAGGCACTAGTCATACCTTAACCTACCATCTACATCGATGGAGAAATGAGGCACCTTTCTTGCCTCCAGCTTTTACCATGTTTCACATACGAAAAGGTTTAGTTGCTAAGCAGCCACAATTGCTTCCAGTAACCTTAGGCAAATAGACAAGTTAGCTATCCAAGCTCCAATAGGTCCCTAAGAATGCCTCTGTTGTCTACACTTAACAAATCCTTCTAACATGCACTTTTTCTAAATCATCAAGCTGACCACAATATGAGTGTGTCTACTTAGTGCATCCGCAACCACATTGGCCTTCTCTAGGTGGTAGGACGGACTAAAGTTATAGTCCTTGAGATATCCCACCCACCTTCGTTGTCTTAGGTTCAAGTCTTTCCGTGTACAAATATACTTTAGACTCCGATGGTCTGTAAATACTTCAAACTATTCACCATACAGGTAATGCCTCCAAATCTTCAATGCAAATACCATTGTAGTCATCTCCAGGTTGTGGGCGGGGTAATTCTTCTCATGGTTCTTTAATTAGCGGGAAGCATATGCCACCACCTTACCATGCTGCATTAAGACACACCCCAGCCCAGTTCCACACACATCGTTGTATACTGTGAAACCTCCACTTCCAATAGGTAGAATCAAAACCGAAGATGTGACCAACAAGCCGTCAACACATTAAAACTTTCTTCGCACTACCAATCCTATATGAATGGAATTTCTTTTCGAGTTAGTCTGGTCAAAGGTGTTGTAATCTTAAAGAAATCCTGAATGAAACATCTATAATATCCTACCAACTCCAAGAAACTCTTGAACTCTGTCACTTTTTTGGGCCTAACTCAACGTTCATTGCTTCCACTTTTGCTGGATCCACTTTAATGCCTTCTCTTGAGATAATATGGCCAAGAAATGTGACCTCTTGTCGCTAAAACTCAAATTTAGAGAACTTTACTTAGAGTGGATGCTACCTCAGCATTTCCAACACAGTCCTCAAATGTATCTGGTGTGTTTCCACATCAGGAAAGTATAGCAGCATATTATCTACAAACATCACCAGGAACTGATCCAGTGTAACGCCCCTCTATGTCACATACTAGTACCAGTACTATCCAAACTATTCATTTAATAAATAACAATAGAAGAAATTAAGATTAACAAAGGAAATAAAATCTACCACTACCCAAGACCTTAGTGTGCAGCTACGTGACTCCTTCTATGTACACTAGAACTGGACTGCACCTCTACTCTACACCTAGAAATAAAACCACAAAATACAATGCCAAAGTGACCTCAAGTCACCCAGTACGTACCCACCAAAACCACAGCAAAATCCACAAGAAATTCACAAACCATGGTTATCAAAACTAGAATTGAAAGAATTTCAAATCCATAAAACTTATTTCTCATTTTCCGAAAACCCACTGGCAAACCATGCCTTTTCAAAACATATTTATTTTCCTTGAAATCACATTCACTTTTATAGATCACTTCGTGCATTCACAATTCAAATCTTTGTCTGAAATCATTTCAAAAAATCACACATAGTATGAGCAAAAAACATGTCGTGTTACCCTGACCATAGGTAATCGACCTAGCTATAAGTAATTGCTGAAGACTTTTACTTCTCTCAACTACACTACCGCGGTGGACCACCCCGTATAGGAGTTCAACCACCCTTGGCAACAAGCCTCAATATATCACATATATCTCAACACACACGACACTCGTCCTTCTAGCGCCTCTTGGTGCCTGAGCACCTAGGGACTCAAACCCTAGACTTAGCCAGCACCGACATAGAGGGTAATTTGGTCTCTTTCACCTGAACCCTATAGTACCATCGCAATAGTCACGAGGCTCCATCCTCAAACCCAAGCTATAAAAAAACCATGGAAAACACTTTCAAAACATACCTATTTCCTTTGAAAATCACTTTTGCAAAACATTTCATCACAGGAATCCATCATCAGGAATCAAAAGCACAAGTAAGCACAATTAAACTGAATGTAACCTTTCAAATTAAGCAAAACTTTCTTAATTATTAAAATTGTCTATACTACCATGTGGACTTGTGCCTAGAAGGTATGTCGGTGAGGGGCGCCATTTCGTTGGGCCCCAAGCAAAAATCTTAGAGCAGAAAACTCGCAGTAGCTCACTGACAACCAACTTGGAATGGGAGCCTCCGACGGACCCATTTCCGACGTCCTAAAACCACTCTAAATACATGGAACTAAAGGGTTCCAAGTCTTCTATCTTTTGGGACAAAAATCACTAAAAACCACGGAGTATAACTCGATATATAAAATCATAAGTCTTGAAAATCATTGTGCTATTACTGTAGAAAAACCTTTGAAAATCACACAAAAATCCTCAATAATTCATTGAAAATTCATGGATTTCTATCATTCATCAAGAAACACTCTACTAATATACCATTAATTTGAAGTACTGAATCAATGAAAGAAACCGAGGGTGGAAAACGTAACCAAGGATGGCCAGTGACGGCTCTCTCTTCCTTCCGACCACTGCAACCTCTCCCCTCCCTATCTCTCTCACACTCTCAGACCTCCTTCCTCTCTTTCTCTCTCTCTTTTTCTCTTTCTCTGCCCGATGCGATCCCCTTTTTGTTTCTTCTCTTTTTCTATCGCCATTCACTACCACAATCGCTGACAACTATCGCAAATCATGGCTGAACGACGTAGGGCATGGGGGAGGTCGGTGCATGCAGAGTATGGCCGCTAGTGTAGAGAATGACAGGCGCATGGAAAATTTGATTTTTACTATGCTTTCTTTAGCGTGTCCTATATTATGTGTTATGCATCAACTAGTTGCGCTTATAATGTGCGTCTATAATGTGCACCTACTAATTGTGCCAATTTTGTGCACTAGTGAGTTGCACTTGGTTCACATAGCTCAAAGTCAAAGGAAATTGCAAACAATGCTTAAGAAACAAGCATGAATTCATCTTGATTACAATTAAAGATTCACATAATTACAGATAATCAAGTCCCAGCTTATTCAGATTACACATAATTGGATATCAATCCCCAATACATGGTTACATTTTTTCTAGATTTTTGAATTACAAATCCTTGGATATTACATCTAGGTAGGGATGGACGCCCTATTCATCAAGTCCATGAAGGCGGTTGGAGTATTTGTTAACCCGAATAGCATGACAAAGAACTCATAATGGCCATACTGAATTCAAAAGGCCATCTTGTGCATGTTCGATTCTCGAATCTGGAGCTAGTGGTAACTTGATGTCAAGTCAATCTTCGAAAACACTAAGGCTCCTTGTAACTGATCAAACAAATCACCTATCAAGTATTTGTTCTTCTTTATGATTTAATTTAACATCCAATAATCTATACAGAGTCGAAGTAAACCATCCTTTTTTGTGACGAATAAAATAGATGCACTCCAAGATGACACACTTAGGTTGATAAACCCTTTGTCTAGTAGCTTTTGCAATTGATTCTTAATCTCTTGCAATTTGATGAGTACCAATCTGTAGGGAGCCATTGAGATAGGACTTGATCTTGGCTGCAAATCAATCAGAAACTTCACTTCTCTATGTGGCGACATATCATGTAACTCTTTTGGGAAAACATCAGGGTACTTGTAGACCACAGGTATGTCTTGTACCCCTAGAGTCACTACACTAGCCAGATATCTCACACAACCTTTTGCTAGTGAACAGTAGGCTTTTATCATCGAAATCACCTTCTTTGGCTCACCCAGTCTCACTCCTTGCACCAAGCACAAAGCCCAATCTTGGACATTCCGCTAGCACCCTCTTTTTTGCATAGTCAATCGTTATTGAATGCTATGTTAGCCAATTCATACCTAATATTACATCATACTCCTGCATATCCATCATTATCAGATTGGCTTTGAAGTCTATATCTCCCAATTTGACATCAACTAACCATAAGTAACTCCATGCTAGGTTGTGTTCTCCCAACGGAGTAACCACATCAAGGTGAAAAGCTAACCTAGTTGGTTTGTCTCCAATCTCAACCACAAACGTCTCAGAAATAAAAGAAAATGAACTCTCTGAGTCAAATAATACTCTAGCCACTCGGTCAACTACCAAAAAAGAACCTAGAGATACACATATCACAACCACAAACCATAATTATCATAATAACAGTACTGGACACATAGCTACATAGGAGAGTAGAAATTTACCATACATAGCTCATTATTGCTCTTTACCCTCCACTACATATCCTGATGGGCAAGCATCAAGAGCAGATATCGCGAACACACGCCCCTTAGTCAATTGGCCAGATACATCCCCAGTTTTCTTTAGAGGTTCATGGTAATTTCATTGAAAATGCCCATCCTTTCCACAATTGTAGTACACCACGTCTCCTAGTTTCGGCTGCCTACGAGGACACTAAAATGCCAGATGTCCTGTCTATCCATAGACGAAGCAAGACCTTTCTCCCTACGAGCCACTGTTCGAGCTAATCTAGCTATATCCAAGACTGCCCCTCCTAGCGAAGCTACGTCTCCCATTGAAAGTCAAACCAGAGCACTCCTTTCTTTTCTTCCCAGAGCTCTCATAACTCTTAGAACTTGGAATCCTAGAAGTAGAAGGCTGTGGGGCAAACATCTTCTCCTTTCCTTTGGGTTGACTCTCCATATACTGCTTGTGTTCTTCCTTGAATCGAGCAGCTAGATCCACCACGTCCAACAAGGTCCAACATCGATAGCCTATGACCTTCAGCCAAAGTCCCAGGCTCAATCCTTCCACAAACCACTTGGCTCTGCGCTCTTTCGTGTCAAAAGATTGTGTAAACTACTCCAATCGAGAGAAAGTGGCTTCATACTCAGGCACCATCATGTCATCTTGCTTCAATTCTCTGAATTCTTTATCCAACCTATCCCTCTCATGATTCGAGAAATATTTCTTGTAAAAGACATATGGAAATTTTCCCAAGAAATCATTAGTGTAGATACTCAAATTTTGCAGTCACTTGACGGCAGGTTACTCTGGAAGATGCTCTGGATGCAACCACCACCCCTAAACCCTAACTTCATCAGAATCCTAAGCTCACTTAAGCCCACACAAGCCCACTCTAATTTAATCCAAGCAAAAACCACAAATTAAAACCAATATAAAACAAAATCCACCAAAAAACATTTAAAACCCTAATTAATCAAAGTAAAACCCTAATTAAACAAAATTCACTTAAATCCATCTAAAACCCTAATTAGAAACAAAATTAGACAAAATTCACTTAAATCCACTTAAAATCAAAATTAATCAAGTGAAAACCCGAATTAACGTCAAAATCAAATAAAATCCATTTAAACCACTTTAATCCATTTAATTTCAAGGAAAACCTAAATTAAACTCAAAAAACCTATAAAACCCAAAAGTCACTTAATTAAGTTAAAAACCATAATTTAAACCCAAAATTTTAATTAAAATCCAAAAAAACCTAATTTAAACCCAAAACTTCAATTAAAATCCCATAAACCCTAATTTAAAATCATTTAATTAATCCCAAAAGACCCTAACATAAAATCATGTAATTAAATTCAAACACCTAAAAATCCTAACTAAAAAGCAATTAAACTTCAAAATTACAAAATCAAAGCTTAATTAAAATCATAAACCTAAATTAAAAAAAAACTAAAGACAAAATCAAAATCATAAACAAAATCAGAATTTAAAACCAAACAAAAGAAAAAACTCAAAACCCTAAAAACCCTAATTCAAAATCACTTAAGTAAACTCAAAACCCTAATTTGAATTAAAATCCAAAGAATCTCTAATTTAAAATCTGTTAATTAAACCTTAAAAATCACAAAATCAATTAAAAATCATAAAACCAAATTTAATCAAAATCCAATTAAAAACCTAAATTTATCTCCCAAAACCCCTTAAACAATCCCCAAAAATAAAAACAAAAAAAGCCCAAAAGTCAAAGGCCCAAACCACAAGCCCAATGCAACCCAATAATTTCCCATTCCCCTTCAACCAAAAACTTTGGGAAATTAGGAAAATAATTCCGACGACCTCACGACATTTCCTTCCTTCCCCAACTGCCAGCCATGATGTCCATGATGCCACGATCCCCCTCGCACCTTCCATCTCTCTTAAAAGTTGGAGAAACGACCCAGAGAAGGGAGGAACTGCAACAGAGAGAGCGCCGGAGAAAACCCCCAGTCGCCGATAGTCCCTGCCGTTTGCCACCGATCCTTCCCCCGTTTAAGCACCCAGAAAACTCCTCGAGCCCTCCACGACACCCAACCATTTTCTCACCCCTAGAAGCCCCAAGACTGCTGCGACCAGAGTGTCCACCGGAGAGCAGCGTCGCCGTCGAGCCTCGTGGGGAGGACAACCCAGCCTTCAATCAGGTAATTCTCTCTCTCTTAACACCCTCATTGATTTGATTTAGTTTTGTCAAGTGTCTGGAGCTTAGCGGTGTAGGCTGAGCCTGGGTCGTTGTACCTAGTTGTTCGGGTTTCCGAGCTCACAGCGGTGTAGGCTGAGCCTGGGTCTTTGGACCTAGTTGTTCGGGTCACCGTATGGGGCGTCGCCAAAGACGTATCTCCGTGCTCCTGTGTGTGGAATAGGAAACTTTTGAGGTCTGTTGGCCGGGGCGATGATATCCCGCACGGGGAATCTCATCGCGGCAGTG